>ML832199.1:9308-20464 GCA_009831015.1 Picea engelmannii | reverse complement strand
AGAAGGTCCTCCATCTTGAGCTTCCATAGCTCAAAGTTTTTACCGTTGAACTTCTCTATCTCGATTCTAGATGAGCTCGCCATTCCTCTTTCTTTACTCGAATATCCACTGCAAAAGCTCCCACTAAACCCAGGTTTATCACAAACCCAAGATAAACTTGATCTATCAAGACTGAGCCAAACCCTCAGCAACAAAGGCGTCCCTCTGAAGCCAAAAATGAGCTCTGATACCACATGTAAGTTTTAAACCTGCGAAGTAAAGCAATGCATATCAATTCTTAAGCAATACAGAAATTAATCAATCGCTCATACACAGAGTACACAGAGATTATATACCGGAAACCCTCAACCGGGAAAACCTTTCTTTTTCATTCTATATAATTTCACCATTCGCCATACAATATATACAATGTTTTTAGGTATTCCATAGATACCAAAACCCTAATCCCTTAATCCGGGATTAATTTACAAATCCGCTAAAAATAGCAAAATCCGCAAAAATCGTCAGACGCAGTTGTTGTATCTGGCGCACCCACACACACACACATGCAAAGAATATAACACATACCCAATAGTGTTCTATTGAATGATATTGTTTTGATTGCCTTGAAGACTATCAACAATGTTGAAAATGATTATCAGCTAGATGGATGATCAATGGACATAGATTTCCCAGACAGAAAATGGTTCAGAACATTTATTTTTCTAGGACATATGTCCAGATTAGAAGAATGGCTCTTATGTCACTCTGTGGTGTGAGTCACTTATCCAACATCATGTCTAATTACTCAGATAGAGTATGGTTTCGAGAGATGATGCAACTGATGACATTGATGGTGATGATGGTGCTCATGATCTAGTCATGAGATAGTCTATACAACTATGTTGATGCTACCGGGTGAATGGTATGTTTGTGCTCAAGACCATTACCTGTAACACCTCCCTAGCTAGGAGGGAGTGTTAATATTATGGTAGCTGCGGGAGGTATTTACCTCCATGTGTAAACCTGACGAGAAAAGAATATTCCGGGAAGCAAGAAGAAACCCTAATGAGTTGGCTAATAACCCTAGAAGACAAGTCGACTCAAGAGGATAATTGGTATTAGGTTATTAGCCTACAAGAGAAGAATTCTGCCAGAAGAAATATTATATAATAAGTAAATAGACACCCAGAATGAGAAGTCTGCCCAGGCAGTTAGCCAGAATTAGTATAAATATAGGAGGCTAGTCTTCATTCTGGTAGACATTCTCAGAATTGCAGAGCAACACTTGTGCACACTACAGTTTCCCAGTTTGTGCGCAAGTTGGAAGGAGAGTTGTCGTTGTAGTTGTTGCAGCTAAAAGATTGCGTTTTGGCTTGGACTATCTCTTGGTTATGGTTTGGACTATCTGATCAACTCTTGTTTTGTGCGCTATCCTTGGGGAAAGGTGAGCTACCCTTTGTTTGGCTATCTAGTCTAGGGTTTGCTTCCAAAGTGATTCTCTGTCAAGGTTAAGGTGCTCAAAGGGTGGCTTCGACCTATGGTTGGGTGAAAATAGTGATATTGTCAATGGTAAAACAAACACATCCATTATATTCTAACATCAAGATCATATACTACATCAAAGACCTCATACCCTCCCATCAAGATTGTCAACTAAGTCTTTAATCTTGCAAATCCACCATCGAGAGTCATTGGACATCCAATGATGATAGCATTGATCCTTCCACAACTTACCTTAGGGATACTAGTATGGTATATTTCATCCCAATAAACAGACCACCCACTAGAAATGTCCCCTCATTTAGTCCTTAACATGTTTTCTCCTTTCTTACCTCCACTCACGTAACCATGGATTCAATAGTGCCTCTCAACACTTCAACTACACTAAACATCATAAAAATTGATGGAGATGAAAACAAAACAACAAGGGTCATTGATACCCTTAGTCTATCCAAAGTCACCCAAAACATTGCTCACGTTTGGGTTCCACCTCCCCGTGTCTTCTATTATGCTAATGACCATGCCACTAACATCTGCCCCACAATTCTAGAATTAAGAAACTTTCTTCATCCACCAGAAATGACACCATTATCACTGAACCCACCAATTGGGGGCACACCCTTGGTTCCCTTGAAGGAACCTACCAAAAAATGCAATAAGACAATATTGTGTACAAACCATCCATGTGCCTTATGTTCTACATTTGGCCATTATACTCACCATTGTTCGAATATCCCAGAGTTTAAAAAAATGCTTTCTGTGTTTACCAAATTCCTACCCTTGCCAAATCACTGACAAGACCTTAACAACACATGTTGCCCCCATCAATGGTAAATACCAAGGATTCTACCACCATTTATTACATTTCCACCTTAGTAGGGTCATGCACTAGTTAACCTTGTTCACTTTGTAGGTATTACAACCACTATACTTATTGTTTCATGTTAATAATTGAATACCATATTTTTCATGCTTCCCAATGGATGCAATCCCCTGATGCCCCCTTAGTCCCCAAGATGTCCATTACACCATTTCCTACTTTAGTTAAAACACTAGTAGAATTTTAGCAAGAGATACTACCACACCCACAATAGATACCCATGATTTTGCTACCATATATTACATCTCCACATTGATAGTGTCTATAGCCTCCAATGACCCTTTGTCACTTTTAGGTATCGACATTTTCTCACCACCTCAATAAGAGTCAACAAAACCCCTATATCTAGAGTCTCATTTCACTTATACCATCTCTATGTCGGTAGGCCCCTCTGTGATAATTTTTTTTCCATACACGTGTGACATAGATGGTAGCCAAAAATGATGTAAATCACTAACCACAACATCACATGATGATATCTCCCTTATTATAGACTATGTCTTTCATTTTGACAAGTATATATTAGAGGGAATGAATGATATCAAATACCCCTAGGATGATATGCATCATTGTTCCTTATTCCTCCCACAAGATACATTCACCCTTGCCACCTCGCCTAGATAATGCACAATCAAGGCCAATTTTTTTATCCCCCAAGGTCATGTCAATTGGTTTAAACACCCCATATCAGCCCCAGATGCATTTGAGAAGGGAAGCCTAGAAAATATTCCACCCACTATCAAAGTGGACGTTTTTGTTACACCCAAAGTTACTAAAAACATTCTTCTGGGAATTTTATATTCTCTTGAAGAGGTAGTGGCAAATAAAGCTCTCTTCTAGGAGTTTTGTGACATCTTCACATGGTCCTATTTAGAAATTCCCATGTTTGATCCAGTCATCATCAAACATCACATTGATACATGGCCAAAAGCATCCCTTGTCAAATAGAAACAAAGATCCCTCCACCCCTCAAAATCTATGGCCATCAAAGTGGAGTTTGATAAACTCTACAAGTCTAGATTCATGTACCCAATCACCTATACCTCATGGGTATCAAATCCAATCATTGGGAACAAAAAACAAGGCACCATATGTGATTTCCATGATCTGAACCAAGTTTTCCCCAAAGACAACTTTCCTACCCCCTTCATCAACCAAGTCATTGATTCATGTGTAGGGCATGAGGCCCTCTCCCTCCTAGATGAGTTCTTAGAATACAATCAAATTCATATCTAGCATGTTGATCAATACATGGCCTCTTTTACCACACCTTGGGGCACTTTTGCCTATCACATCATGCCATTCAGTCTAAAAAACACTAGATCCCCCTTCTAGCACACCATGTCATGCACATTTCATGGCTTGTCCCACATTATTTTGGCTTACCTCGATGACCTCATTGCTTGATTGAAGAAACAATGGCAACACCTAGAATACCTCCACACCATTTTTCTATGATGCTAGAAATATGACATCCACTTGAACCTTCTTAGGAGAGTCTTCTATGTCACCAATGATCACTTTTTTATATTTATCATCTCCCAGAAGGGAACCATGGTTGACCTCTTAAAATTCCAATACATTAGTGAAATCCCCCCTCTGCAGACATTGCACTAGTTACACAGCTTGCAAGGTAAAACCAACTTTCTATGTGGCTTTGTTCATGATAATGTGGCTTGAACCCATGGATTCCTAAGATTACTATGCCAATAAATCCCCTTCGTATGGGAAGACTAGGAACACCAAGCATTTGATACATTTAATCATGCACTCTTAAATGTTGTAACAATTATCTCCCCAGACTTTAATAAGGATTTTATCCTTTACCTATCTGCCTCAGCTATCACTGTCATCAGACTGTTAGTCTAGTAAGTGGAGGATGCCTGCAAGCACATCATTTACTATGTGAGCAAGAACTTGTCAATAGCTCCACTCAATTATAACAATGAGGAAAAATTGGACTTATCCCTCATCCATTCAATCCAAAAACCATGTCATTACAATTTTCCTCCATACCACAAAAGTTGTAGCAAATTCTAACCCTATGCAGTATATTCTAAGCCAACGACGTGCCAATGGTAAATTTGCTCATTGGATTTTTATTCATCAAGAATCCAATATTTAATTCATTACCCTCAAGAGAAAGAAGGTGTTAGTTTTGGTGGATTTCATCACTGATATCCTAGTCGACACATCAAGCCCATCATTGGATGACTACTTTCCTGATGAACATCTCCTCTTTTATTGGAATACCCTTGGTACAATGACATATTGACCTATCTTTTCACACATAAATTTGGTCAACATCTTTTACATGATCGTTGTCAATGCATTCATCAAAAATATCTTCGATACCTCCTCATCGGAGATGTCCTTCATCGATAGGGAGTGGATATAGTTCCATGTCGATGCCTAACTCATGAGGAAATAAAGTGGGTCTTAAATGACTGCCATAAAGGCACTTGTGGTAGTGATTTATTAGGAATTGATACCACCCAAAATATTGTTTGTGCATGCTACTTTTGGCCTTCCCCTTTTCATGATTGTATTCATGCAGCTAAGCGATGCGAAAAATGATAAATATTAACATCCAAGTCTCAAGCTCAACTAGCTCTTCTGCATCCAACTATCATGTTTGGTCCCTTATATAAATGAGGGATCAATTTCATGACTTTTAACCCTATATATATCTAGGACCATTAATATATTTTTGTGGCCGTCAATTATTTCACAAAACAAGGTGAGACCATGCCAACCTACAAAAACAAAGCTGAGATAATTGCTCGGTTCTTTTTTAACCACTTCATCACTCACTTTAGTGTCCCCGAGCAATTTGTATTTGACCATGGCACACACTTTGAGAATGAATTCTTCCAAGAGTTGGATTTTCACTTAGGTTTTATGCATGAATTCACATCTCCTTACTATCTGTAGTCTAATGGCCAAGTCAAGGTTGTCAATAAAGTTCTCAAAACAATGTTGCAACAGACAATGAATCCATATAAATATAATTGGCATCGCATGATATTCTTATCATTATGGACGTATAGGACATCTGTCAAAACTAACATGAGGCTCACACCTTTCCACCTCATTCGCATGGTCGAAATAATTTTACCCATTAAATGTGAGATACTAACTCTTTGGACAACCATTGAACTCCCCGCTGACACTACACCGTCAGAACAAATAATAGTTGCATTAGAGCAAACCAATGAGGATCATCGAGCTTCATTACAGAATAATGACGCCATGAAAAAAATGCTCCAAAGTCCACTACAATAAACAAGTCCACTGTCTCACCTTCAATGAAGGTGATTTAGTCCTTACTTATGATGCAACCAATGAGACATTAGGGACAAGACAACTTGAGTCTCTTTGGTGATGCCCCTTTATCATTAAACATTGTTTGAAAAATGGGGCATATAAGCTTTCCTTTTCTGAAAGAGGCCTCTTTAAATACCTAGTCAATTGGTTATATTTGAAGAATTTTTACCCATAAGTTAGCACACATTGTACAATTATTTATGTATATATTTCATTCTTTGATTTTCTAGTCATTAAAGTTTCATCCTTTTTTGAGTTTTTGACTCCTAATAGTTTGCTTTCTTTGTATATGTTAATATAGTCCCTTGACCTGTGTATCTCATTGATTTTGTCAATGATGCTATTCGTTGGACTTGGAATCTAGCCTTAGCACCATGGACAATCTACTCACCTTCTCATACATAACTCTAGTCAAGCCGCATATGCCTAGGTCCAACCACCAATAATAAAGATGAGTATGCTACTATAATAGGATTGGTTGTTGATGCAAGGCACCTATTGATCTTCCACCTCAATGTCCACCTTGATTCTTAGCTCCTTATAGTGCAATTGAATAACATTTATCATGTTCATGATCCATGTCATTTTAAGAAAAAATTATAAGTTAAACTCATCTCAAAGAATTTCGATACCTTTACATTCATACATATTCATAGGAGCCATAACCAATTTGTAGATAAAATTGCAAATGGAATCTTAGATTGACATTTATCACGTTATAAATATTTACACATAGGATACAATTTATCATCATTATATAACCATCATGCATGTATATTAATCATAAACCACATGTTTATCATCACACATATGCACATAATTACCAAGAGCTAAAAAAAGTAAAAAATGTGGGCTTCACCCATACAACATCAAGGTGCCACTACTATGGTGGGTCAGAGGCCCTATTTCAAGAAAACCCCAGGGAGGGATAGTAGCATGAACTCCACCAACAAGAGGGGCAAGTCCATCCTAAGCTCTAATGACAACAAAAACCACTACAACAATCCTCATAATCAAGTGCCACTTTGTTAGGATACCAACACAATCATCAATAACCTCATCACCAAGGTTCTTCTAGCCCTCCTTTGTGATGCTAGCTGAATCAATATATGCTAGTATAAAACAATAAACATAAATACTTACCCATAGGGCCTCAAACCTCCCCTATAGGGGCTATAATATTAGGGTCAGATTATAAATCCATACCATCATATGGATACTCCATAATCACCATGGACTGTTGTGGCCACCAAGAAAAGAACATTAGGGTGAAGCAGTGACCCACCTCACTGCCACCCATGTGAGCCATAAGATCTCCCTAATGTTACATCCTTGGCTCTCACTGGTCCCCATTTGGAATCACATGCTACAGGTGAAGCAAGGGGTCCCACTCAAAGACAAATTAGTAGAGGAGGGACTTGAAAGTGAAATCCCCCTTGCAATAATGGAAACAACGAGTTAATTGGTTGATCATGGCTACCCACATCACAAAGCCCCACGATAAATCCAACCTACTCAACTATCAACATCTATCCACTTGAGATGCACTAGGTGCCCAAGGATCCCAAGATCCTCACCACCATCGTGGCCATAGCCATAGTCCCCTAATATCATATCGGTAATTCTAAATTGCTCTGTCCACCTTGGCCTTGTGACCATAGCGGTATTGTGCAACCAACTGGTCCAAAATCCTCATCCCATCCATATGGGGATGGAGCTCATCCCTAACTCCCTTGATGGGAATTCTAATAAAAAAATAAACATCATATGTGGTCAAATCTACGAACTAACCTCATACATAAAAATGACCCTCATCAGGCTACAACATGCAGATAATCTTCCCAAGAATCCCCTCATTGGAGCACAATAGGGGGTACTCATAATACTTAAGGAGTCCATACCCAACAATCTTGACACATAGTGCAACATCTATGAAACTTTTTCTTAATGGAGATCCTCATAGTCATGATCTCACCATCTAATTTGTATCTCTCCTCATCTCTGAAAAGGCATGCCAAAAAAAATATTAGTGTCACGACCTTACAACAATTTGTCGTGCCATTTGTGAAACATTTTCTTAAATATCCGCATAGGTTATTAGTGCAGGAAAAAAAACTAGTAGCCCACACCATCTTCATGGGAAACATTCAAAATCACATGCCCAATACTCATGCAAGAATACCACAAGACGACCGCAAAAATAATGTGGTAAGCCCCAAACAAAGCTGCACTAACATCACATGTGCATATTTGAAAGTTCACCACACTAGTTTTGTGTTTGTTTGCCATTATCTCATGCTAGTAATACACACAATCATCTGAACATACTTGTCTTGAGATCTCATGCATGACTTAAGTACTATCACATGATCAAATTGCACGACTGCCTAAGTAGTGTCCTCTGATTGTTGGTTGAATAATTATGAGGTACCTCACAACCATTCATTCAACAATTGTGCAACCTGGCATAAACCCTAATGGGGTTAGTACAAATCATATAGGCCTCAATATGAAAAAATGAACATATGAAAATAAAGTAGAGGATGAAACCTCTTACCTAGTACTCACAGAGCTTAAAATCCACTAGTCAATTTGTGTGTAGCAAGCTTTAAAGGGTTTATGTTACTAACAAGATTTGGAAATCTAAACAATGCAAATGATTTTCAATTTGTGGGCTCCAAATTATTTATAAGGTCCAACTCAAAAGTTCAAGTGGCCCATTTAAGATCCCACGAGCTCCATTTTTTGTGTTGTTTGAACCATTGGAACACCATTGGAACCCTAGTTTCACTCTCTTTCACATTATACACTTTGTTTTTCAATATTAGGACCTTCATGTAGATGCCATTTTTCGTAATATGGTTTTTAAGCAGGAATGTGAGCTCATAAGATCCATTGTTTACATCATTTGCACCATCATGTTTCTTTTCATGAGTACTTGTATGCCTATGTGTTTAGTTTCATGTTTACATGTGTTTTGTTATGAATCCATTCTTTTGCCCGTTACATGTAAAGGCTGATCACCACCATTTTAGGTACACTTCTCCAAATTGGTATTTAGACATCATCACCCTTTACATATGTTGCATTTACCATCATTGCATTCCCTCTAGATGTACCTTTAGGGGTTCCCCAAACCTGAATCAGTAAGTAAATTCACCATCTAAAATACATTTTGTTGTTGCTAGCTAGTATCACTTTAGCTTCATGGGTTGCCTTGATTTTAGTACCTGATTACATGAAAAAACCCATGCCTCTCTTTCCTCTTAGGGTTGGGATTTTGTATAGTTTTCATTTTAGAGAAAAATACTCATACTTCCTTCTCATCATTATGTGGGCCCATACCCCGAGACTCTTGATGGATCACATTATTTATGGTTGTTTACAATAAATGATTCACCGCATTCCACTAAGCTCTCATCTCATCCACGATCCATAGACCATTTCCATTTCACTCCACCATTTGTCTCCCACCGAGAACACCCACCTTAGGGGAGCCACCCCTATTTTCTCCTATCTATCACCACTCTCGCCACATATGAAGAGTTGCTTGGTTGAATTTTTCAGGGCACTTGTCTCCTAGTCCGTAATGTATCTAGATTTTTTATTATTTCATAACATAAAAATAAAAATAAAAACATCCATAAAAATTCAAAAAAAAAATAAAAATGAGGGAAACATCAATATTCATACTATTTCATAATCCAATATCATCTCTTCTCATGGTAATAGTCATTGTCACCCTTGGTCGAAGCATCTACATTGAGTCACCCATTTTTACATTTGACTCTAGCTATCTTAAGAACCTCATGTATCTCAATACCTCTCATTGTGATTTAATAGATCTTCCATCAACACAACTATCAATCTTATCATCCCAAGTCACAACCTAATTCATCTAGTCAGTTTTCCATTATCCACATGGTCCTCAATCCCCATTTTGCATAAGTATCAAATATATCATTGTTTATAACTTAACACCATGTTGTGTTATGTAAGATCGGTCATCATTGTTGCCTGCGTTAGTTTTCATTTATGCTCCACCAAAGGGAAGTCTTGAGTCTCATAATCAACAACCAAATCTCGTGTGTCTTTGTCAAAATCCTAGTCCATTATAGTCAGTTTTGTTGATTCCAATGATTTTGAGGGATCCTCTCATACCTCACTCTTGGACACTTAATCCCATCAACACCAAATCATTTTTATTCTAGGAGTGCATAGATAGGTTTCATATACCTTGGTCCCCATTCTTATCATTAATTGTTGACCTTAAACTAGACAGAGAGAGTCATCATTTCTCTCTGACCTGGGAGGCTCCCCTATGTTCAAGATCAACTCATTATCACTTCAAAAAGAGTTGTACAATAAGATGGTTGTAGTGTTCAAATTTTAGTTGAAGACCCTTGTGCATGTATGGTTGATAAATCCCTCAAGTGAGAGCTACCATTTAGGTGACTCCCTATATGTTTTGGGTCCCCTCCCATTGATATATTTTATGTTGTTATTTTTGCCCCTTTGGTGCCAATGTTTCCATACAAGGATATCGAGTTAATGATATCGTTTCTTGGTAATTCAATCTATCTTCGTACAAGTGGATTGTGGTGTTTAGATTTGGCCCCAAGTGCTTGCTTTTTCTATTGTAAAGTACTTTCACAATTCCTCTCTCTCTCTCTCTCTCTCTCTCTCTCTCTCTCTCTCTCTCTCTCTCTCGCCAGATTGAATACACAAGCATATAGGAAAGAAACAATTATGTATTTCGACAATATGGGTTTCTCCTAACCTCACACACAAGGGGAAACTGTTATCGACTGCATTTATCTCATCAATGACACTAAGGTGACTCTCTCTCTCTCTCTCTCTCTCTCTCTCTCTCTCTCTCTCTCTCTCTCTCTCTCTCTCTACACCCAGATGAGAAAAATCAACCTTTGAAGTTGTTTTTTTATTCACTCTTGTGACCAACTTTCGATTTAATCGTGAGATATCCTTTGATACATGCATGACTCTTTCAAAGCATGTGAGAGCATCCACAACAACACATTAATGTCCAATAGGCGTTGCTTAAGTGACTCTAGGGTGGTGTACAAGGTGAATTCGATCTATCATATCATCAGTGTCGAGTTCCTTTGCCTCCCAAGGGTCTCTATTAATAATTTGGGATCCCATCTAAATGAGGAGCATTCACATTGGAACTAGTTCATCATTAGAGCTCCAATTTTGCTTACAAATGAAATCCATGGGGTAATATTTGAGGAAGAAGAAGAATTGCAAGGTTATGTTGGAGGAATGAGCTTGGATATCAATAATCTCACTCTCTCATCTCTACAATTCATTTCCCTCATGCTTGCTTGTGCTATTTCCTCAAGGAACCAAGCTTTCTTCATTCACCATAGTTAGAGAGAGATTTTAAGAAGAAAAATGACCCATCCCAAGGTGAGTGTTGGAGCCCACTTGCATCCATTCACTCTTA
>ML832198.1:30947-53235 GCA_009831015.1 Picea engelmannii | reverse complement strand
ACAATCAAGTCTTCAAAACCAGTGCTCTGATACCAACTTGATCTAAAAATGAAGAAGACTTGAAAAACTTGAATAATTATTGCAAGTGAAATGTTATGTGTTTAAAGCAATAGGATCAATTTGCAACACATAAATTAAGGATTGCTTATGCGAAATACATATAGACAGCAGCATAAAACACTGAACATCAGCACATAAACACAGCAACTTGATAAAGGAGTTCACCCCTCTCCGGGCTACATCTCCTGGTCCAGCTTCCAATGGATCATTATTATTAAATTGCTCAAAGTGCTCAAAAACATGCCTTACAATGTTCAAAATGACAAACCGACTGCTCCAATGGCTTCCCAGCATCCCAAAACCCCTGTCTGGGCTCTTTCGGCACCTCAATTGGTCGAAAAATGAAGAAGTTAGCCTCCTTGAAGTCTCCCTCTTCAACTTTGTTGTCTCTGGTTCTACAAATCGCACCCTTGCTCTAGCAAACCTGGCTCACATGCTTATTTAAGCGGAAAAACTCAGTCACGTACGCAACCGCGCACCGGTACAAACCGTAGGACGGTTAAGGGCGCGCCAGCCCCTAACCGCCTCGGCGTCCGGGCACATGGCGCATGGAACCACGGGCTTTGGCAAACGGTGGTTAAGTTGGTTGTAACCTCCCCGCGCGCCTTTCCACTGAGCCAACGGTCATGTGGTAGTTAAAAGAACCGTGGTATAAAACCCCACGAAAATGGTTATCACCGTATATATATATATTACATGTTTGTTTTTGAAATAAAACACGGGCTATATAATATAGACCCCACGCGCATATACAACACGGTTATATTACAACCAATGTCCACGGGCCGGGGCTAAGCCCCGGCCCGACCCCTTTTCATTTTAATACAATGTAACACATTAAATAAAAATGCAATTACATATATGACAAGGAACGTCGGGCGCCATAATGGTTAGTGGGGTATTGTTAAGGCTTATGTTGTGGGAGGTCCGGGGGTCGAACCCCATGGCTTCCATTAGTTTTACATAGCCATTATAAGCCAACCAACGAGGGACACGTGGCGCCCAAGCATTGGGCCACGTGCCCTCATACCATTCGCTGCCAATGAGACACGTGTCAACACCCGATTCACCAGCAACCATCCAACCAACAATTGCCATGTCATCACCGTACGGTCGTATGGTCCTGCCACGTCACCGTACGGATTGTATGGACAGGTACAGTCAGCATCCAAAAATCTTGCATGTTTGGCTTGGCAGACAGATCGTGATAACTCCTTCATACGGACTCCGTTTGCGAAAGTAAATATACCGCCAGAATCAGGAAGACGAGACAGACGCAATGGCACTGTTTTCGTCACATTCCGAGCACTTTGAAAATTGAGCAAAATTTGATCCCCTGATCATGGTCTGACCCCCAAAGAAATGTGAGTGAATCCCTAAAATACATTAAGTTTCAACCATATATTTTCATTGTCATAACTGGACACTTGTCACCTTCAAAATTAGTTTTAGCCACTTGGTGACTCATTCCTATCCCTCGAGAACTTAGGATAAATAAATATCCATAAATTATACTTTTCAAAAAATTAATAAAATATTTCCTTGGACTTAAGCCCCCATGGCTTAGCCCCTCTCATAAACTCTTAGCCCCTTTTTCCCTTTTCAGTGGAGTTTATCCCCCTATCTCTTTTCATCTAATTGGTCTGTGCACAATGATGTGATTTTATTAATAATTTGTGTGTGATTACATTTTACAAGGATAGGCGCACTGGCCTTTTTTCATCCCGTATCACCATTCCAATAACCACACAGGCTCTATGGCCTCAAACACACACACACATATAACTCGGTCAAATGCGCACTTCAAGGTAATCCTCACGCACTTACTCAGGTGCATGCAAAATTGTGGAATGTGCACACTCTTTCTTTGGTAAACAATCATCGTGCACTACTTAGGTGCACGCAAAACAAAACCAAAACATGGTGCCAATAGCTCACAAGCCTATTTGTACAATTACATTTGCATTTACAATTGGGGTTCAGATTAGGGGTATCACATTCCCCTCCCCCTTATTCATACATTGTCCTCGGTGCACTATATACACATGTACATACAAAAACTATAAAAGTCTTCAAAAAGATGTGGGTGCTCTGCCCGCATAGCATCCTCGCACTCCCAAGTTGTATCCTTAGAACCATACCAGGTCGATTGGACCTTTACTAGCCCCATGGCTCAATTTCGAAGATGCTTGATTTCCTGGTCCAATATGCAAACTGGTTGCACTCAAAAATCGCCTTCTGGCTCCACCTGAATCACATTCGAGTTAATGACATGATTAGCATCAGGTGTGTACTTTTTAATCAAGGATACATAGAATACATTATGAATAAACAAGAATGCAGGCAGTACAATCATATATGTGACAGGACCTATCCTCTCTAGAATTTCAAATGGCCCACAGTAGTGTGTGTTATCACGCAAACTGTAGGTGGGGAAAATCTCGACCCAATCCACTAGATGGAAATAATAGTGGGAGAGTTTACCCATTGTCACCTCAGATAAACCCTCCCTCACTTCTGTGAAGGAAGAATTCTGACACAAGGGGGAGTCCTAAGTGACCCTAGGGGGAAATGAGATGGAAAGTGATACTTATGAAGAGATGCCCCTATAGGTCAGGTTACTAAGTGGAGAGTGTCTTGACAACAAGTTTTAGAGGTTGTTTATGGTTGGCAAGTGTCTGAGTACTTTTGAAAGATGGTTGTACCTTCCCGAGACACAAAAAAATACAAGATACAAACTAGATAATCCAATGGACAAGCAAGTTAATCTTGTTGTCCCTATTTGGAGTAGTCAGCAAAAATATATATCTGCAAGTAAAATAGCTAGTTATTGTATATTTAACCATCAAAATTGTCAAATAATTATTGGACAATGAAGTACTAAAAAAATAGATAACTTTCCAATACTTAAGCATGAAATTTGACGGTAAATTAGGGCTGCCAAATGAAGTTATCAACAAAGTGTTATGGAATCCTTATTTATGTAGCAAAAAATTGCTACAGCATCAAGTTCTGACCATAAATATCAACAAATAAACCATCAAAAACATAGTCCATAACCAATAAAACAATAATCTAGGTTTAGAAGTCAATTTCCATAGTTGAAAAGCGAGTAAATAATGAAAGAAAGTGAATTTTGTTGCAGCCCTAATGGATGTAGCATTAAATTTATTGCAGCAATGAAATCCTTGGCTAAAATAGGATGCCCTTAGGGAACAAGAAAGCTTATAACATGTAGAAAAGATTCCAACTTAAACAATTTTGAGATCTCATAATTCTATGTATCCCAATGCAATGATTTTATTTCTCCAATGCAAGATATTAGTGCCTTTAACTATTGGGTTATGGAGTCTTTAAAAATTAAAGGGCTAGTTGTGCTACTTCCTTGGGGGTGTAAGTCTTTTTACCCCCCAAGGCAAACAAGACTAGCTAAGGAAAACCCTAGAAGGGTGTAAACCCTTTTACTCCTCTTAGTATTCCTTTATGCAACAAATTATTCCAAGACAAATATGATGGGCTTAGTGGGGTTGTATGCCCTTATACTCCAAAAAATATTATCAAATTAATCATGTTGCCAAGAAAAAAAGAAATAACATGAAAGATTACTTACCTAGTCCAAGCATTAACAAGATAAACTTCTTTTAACCAAGAAAATCCACCATAAAAGCAAGAAATAGCCTCCAAGAAAGATAGTGTCTTACTTATTCATCCAATATCCAAAGCAAACCAAAGCAAGATATAGTAGCAAGAGATATAGACAAAATTTCCCAAGTAGGGTGCAAATTTCATCCAAGAATCCTCTCCAATATGGGAGAGTTAGGTTGTGAAAATGAAATGAAATGATCTCTATTTATACAAATCCTACTACAAGTGTTTGTCCACTTAAAATTATGGTAAACCACAAAGTAATGGGACAACAACCCTTACTTTTCCCCTTTACATTATAAAATTCAAATTTAACCCTAAAATGCACATAAGAAACCCTCAAGAAGCATGACGTCACCTCTTAAGGCAACGTTTTGGCACCTTTGCAAGTCATTGGAGTGGAAATTGAAATTCATTGGGCCCTTTAGGGCTTCCCCCTCATGCACTAGGCATTTCTCCTCCAAGTCAAACCCTTATTCATCAAAATGTGCCAATTTTCAAGTCAACCAACACCATCACCCCAACCCTAGCCCCAAGGTGACATCAACCTCCTCAAAAGTGACGTTTTAGCCTCAAGAGAAAATTGTTGGGATAGCTAAGAGATAGGTTAGGTCCTACAAGGTGTCTCCTTGGGCTTCCAAAGGATGTCATCATCATGTGGTGTGTGGGCCATGTCATCCAACCTGTGGGCTTCAAGCCCCAAGGTAGCCCAAGCTAGGCTTGTTCTTCCAAATATGTCCACCAACTAGGTCCTGCAAAGACAATGAATATGCCCTCCAAGGATATCAAGTCAAATGCATCATGATAAGTAAATCAAATCAAGAAAACATTCATCTGAGCATGTACATCCAAACTACCTCATCAAAATAAACAAGTGCTCAAAGACCCTATGAAATTTGCCAAGTTTAGGTATGGGAGAGTTGACAAAGCGACCTATTGGGTGAATCGTATCTCAAGTTTAGGAGTGTTTTCCAAGCTGGACCCTCTCTATGACATGTGGACAAAGTGACATGGACGGGGGAAAGACTCTTGGGCATGGGTTTTGTGGCATACAAGGGACCATAGTATCTCATTTTATGGGTTCCTTTTTAGAGGGTGTGTCACACCTCCGTTTTCAATGCAACCTTTTTCCAAGTCCATTTATTTCCTTTTATTCTTTTTAAGATGTTTCCAAGTTGAATCCAAGGTGGGGCTTCTACCTAAGCATGAAAAACAATTCCCACCTTCACTCTACCCTAGTAACATCATGCTTCCCCAAGTTGAAACCATGTGTGGGGCTTCTACCTAAGCATGAAAAATAGTGCCCACACATGCTCTAGCTTGGTTGGCATTTTGCATTGGTTATTTTCTTTTGGGTCCCATCAATTTCTTATGGGAGACATTTATTTGTCCTTGGGATCCTTGGGCGAGCATTTAGAAGGTTCATGATTGGATTTATCTTTTGCAAACTACAAGCCTCTTGGAATTCATCCCCTTCTTCCCGTGAAATGAGGGACAATGCATTCTTAGGTCAGTACACCTAAAAATCCTAAAAGGTAAGGAGATGAGGGGATGAAGTGTGGAAAGTGACAAGTATGGTCGAGAATGGAATGATGACTCGTCAAGAGGACCTCCCGGTAGCACAAATATCTCTAAGGGTGACCCACTTACTAGGGTGAAATGCCAACCAACAAAGTGAAACACAAAAAAGAGAATGATTTCCAAGTAAACATTACATAATCAAAAGCAATTATAGATGCAACAAACAAAAATGCCTCAAATATTGAAATGAAACTGACCATGATACATGGTTTGTACCTCATGGAGAAAGACCCAATGTCTTCTGGAAGCCATCTGATGTGGTGGATACCGTCGTGATGAACCTAGAACTGTGGTGGCAAGGTAGGCCTCTATCTGTGAAAGTGGACATTGTTGGTCAAGTTGTTTCTCGATACTTCATGTCTGCAATCTGAGGGCCTTGAGACATCATCTCCTTAGTTATCCCTAGGAGATGGGGATAACATTTGGCTTGGGTACATGTACTCATCGTAGAGTGCATGAGAAATACAACATCTCCTGGTGGACCTATTCCTACACACACTGAAATATCAAATCACTAAGTGTAGGATGGCTCACTCATCCTTTTTCCATATAATCAAATCTCAAAATGAAAACTATCTAGAAAGAAAATTTTGCATTTTTTCAAAAATTTCTAAAATAGACATGCAATATGATGAAAGCAATATCAAGGTACAACAAAATGAAATATGAAATGCAGCTAAGATACCATGAGCAATCAATATGCAAATGCAAGGAAAGCAATATGACATACCTACTTACCTGGGGCCTTGGGGACCTGAAGATCGAGTGATAGGTGATGGCAGGTGAAGTCATACAACCAATGCAACCACATGTTCATCATTTCATCAAGATATATCCCCCTGTGATTAATCATGTGAAACAACAAAGATAAGACCAACACATAATAATAATGAGCATAAATAGACATATAATCATGAAATGAAATCAAAATCATGGAGATGGGTGGAATGGTGGAAATACTACTAGAGAGAATGGCCACAAGCTTGATCAATCCATCTCTAAAGAGGGTTTCCATGTAAGGATGATGGCTCATCTTCATCCTCCTTTATAACAACACTACTTCCCGAAGACTAAGAAGAGATGAGAGATCCTAATAAATCTCAATGATTCCTTTGAGAAGAAGAAAAGAGGTAAGGGACAGCCTCATGTCTAGAGAAAGAAATAAGTTGCCTCTTCATCCATGAATCATTGTAAAAATCTTCAAGATGAAAATACTTTCACTTTGTAGAGTGAGATTTTGATTGCTCTAGGTTGGCCATGACCTAGTTCCATCAAGATCTGAGCATGAAGGTGGTTGTAAATCTTCATTATTATGCTGCGACGAATCATCATGTTACAAATTTGTGATCATATCATGACCAGGATGCCAAGCATATGAATCATATGTGCATGAAGATCGGTCCTATAAAGATGAAAACTCAACTCTTTTTGTTTGAGAAGTACCTTCATCATTGTAAATGGGATCTTTATCAAACTTGAAACAAACCACATCCCATCTATGCCTCCCAACATGTATGAAATCATCAATGTGTTGATCAACCACGTCAGAGGGGTCCTCCACGAGATCATTTCTATCATTGAATCTAATTATTTTTTCATATTCATGTGCAGGAGGAAGGTAAGGATGGATGACTTCACCTTCATCAAGCGAGAAAATAGACATTGATGTCTCATCAAGGTCTTCATCATCGATATCTTCTTAACTTTCTTCATGGATATGTTCTTTGAGCATCTCTTCTGTAGGTGGTGGGTGATACTCTTCTTCAACTTCACACTCTTCAATTGATGTCTCATCATCCACTAGAAAACCTTCTCTGTAAAGGGAATCTTTGAGCTCTTGGAGAGTACTCTGCAAATATTGAGTAGTTGGCCCCCAATACCTAAGAAATTCTTCAACAAGCTTTGTAGAAGATCATATATTTTTTGGATCACACAAGTCTACAAGCCACTTCCTTTGACTCAAGCCCATAGAAGATAAAAAAAACTCTCATCAGTACATTCTCATGCATTAAATTTATACTTGAAGCATACCTGATATAGTTCACAACATGGGTGACTACTAGAGTTGGGTCAACATCAAATTTGGGGAAATTTTCCCTTCACCCTGAAGGGAAAAGGTTCGGGCATCCAAGGATATTTTGAACATCAATATAAAGGTATACCTTATGGAAGGCCCATGGTAAATCCCGTGATTCCATGGTTCCATTATCCAAGATCTCGCTTCAATGGAGTCACTATATGAACTTAATGTTCATCAAAAATGGAGGGAAGGAAAAGGGAACTTTCCACAAGTGGAGTCGACGGATGAGTTTTTACTCATAAAGAAAGGGAAAAGGAAAGGGTACTTCATTTAAGTGGAGTCACCAGGAAATCTAGGGGAATTCTTTGGGATAGCTTGCCAAAGTGTCCTTAGGGTTTAGAAGTGGATTCAAAATGCTCCCCATCAACGACGCCAAAATGTTATCGCACAAAATGTAGGTTTGGAAAAGCCTGACCCAATCCATTGGATGGAAACAACAATGGGAGAGTTTACCCACTGCCACTTAAAATAAACCCTCCCTCGCTTCTGTGAAGGAATAATTATGACACAAGGGGGAGTCTTGGGTGACCCTAGGGAGAAACGATATGGAAAGTGATACTTATGAAGAGATGCTCCTATAGTTTGGTTACTAAGTGGAGAGTGGCTTGACAATGAGCTTCTGAGGTGGTTTATGGTTGACAAGTGTTTGAGTACTTGTGGAAGATGGTTGTACCTACTCAAGACACAAGAAAAGACAAGATACAAACTAGACAATCTAATGTACAAGAAAGTTAATCTTGTTGTCCTTATTTGCAGAAGTCAACAGAAATATATATCAGCAAGTAAAATATCTAGTTACTGCATATTTAACCATCAAAATTGTCAAATAATTATTGGACAATGAAGTACTAAAACAATAGATAACTTTCCAATACTTAAGCATGAACTTTGACGATAAATTAGGGCTGCCAAATGAAGTTATCAGAAAAGTGTTAGGGCAGCCTTATGGCTGTAGCAAACAATTTATACAGCAGAAAGTTCCAACCATAAAAATCAACAAATAAACCATCAAAAAGATAGCCCATAACCAGTAGAACAATAATCTAGGTTTAGAAGTCAATTTCCACAGTTAAAAAGTAAGTAAATGATGAAAGAAAGTGAATTTTGTTGCAGCCATAATGGATTTAGCATTAGATTTATTGCAGCAATGAAATACTTAGCTAAACGAGGACGCCCTTAGGGCACAAGAAATCTTATAACATGTAGAAAAGATTCCAACTTAAACAATTTCGATATCTCGTAATTTTATGTATCCCAATGAAATGATTTGATTTCTCCAGTGCAATAGATTAGTGCCTTTAACTATAGGGTTATGGAGTCTTTAAAAATGAAAGGGCTAGTTGTGCTACTTCCTTGGGGGTGTAATCCCTTTTACCCCCCAAGGAAAGCAAGACTAGCTAACAAAAACCCTAGGAGGGTGTAAACCCTTTTACTCCTCATAGTATTCTTTTATGCAAAATTTAATTCCAAGACAAATATGATGGGATTAGTGGGGTTTTATGCCCTTATACTCCCAAAAATCTTATAAAATTAACCTTGTGACCAAGAAAATAAGCAATAACATGAAAGATTCCTTACCTAGTCCAAACATTAACAAGATAAACTCCTTTTAACCAAGAAAATCCACCATAAAAGAAAGAAATAGCCTCCAATAAATATAGTTCCTTACTTCTTCATCCAATAGCCAAAGCAAACCATAGCAAGAGATAGTAGCAAGAAATATAGACAAAATTTCCCAAGTAGGTCGTGAATTTCAGCCAAGAATCCTCTCCAAGATGAGAAAGTTATGATGTAAAAATGAAATGAAATGATATCTATTTATACAAATCCTACTACAAGATTTTGTCCACTTAAAATTATGGTAAACCACAAATAAAGGGGACAAAAAACCTTACTTTTCCCCTTTACATTATAAAATTTAAATTTATCCCTAAAATGCACATAAGAAACCCTAAAGAAGCATGGTGTCACCCCTTAGGGAAACGTTTTGGCACTTTTGCGAGTCATTAGAGTGGAAAGTGAAATTTTTTGGGCCCTCTAGGGCTTCCTCTTCATGTGCTAGGCCTTTGTCCTCCAATTAAAACCCTCATCCATAAAAATGTTCTAAGTGTCAATTCAACCAACACCACCACCCCAACCATATCCCTAGGGTGACGTCAACCTCCTCAAAAGTGACGTTTTAGCCTCAAGAGAAAATTGTTGGGCTAGAAAAGTGTTGGTTAGGTCCTCCAAGGTGTCTCCTCAAGCCTCCAAAGGTTGTCATTTCCCTCTAGTGTGTGGGCCATGGCATCCAACTTGTGGGATTCAATCCCCAAGGAATCCCAAGCTAGGCTTTTTCTTCTAAATTTGTCCACCAACTAGGTGTTGCAAAGACAATGAATACGCCCTCCAAATTTCTCAAGTCAAATGCATCATGATAAGCAAATAAAATGAATAAAATATGCGTCTGAGCATGTACATCCAAACTACCTCATCAAAATAAACAAGTTCTCAAAGACCCGATACAATTTTCCAACTTTAGGTATGGGAGGGTTGACAAAGCGACCTATTGGGTGAATCGTATCTCAAGTTCAGGAGTGTTTTCTAAGAGGGGCCCTCTCTAAGACATGTGGAAAAAGTGGCATGGATGGGGGAAAGACTCTTGGGCATGGAGTTCATGATGTACAAGGGACTGTAGTATCTCTTTTTATGGGTGCCTTTGTAGAGGGTGTGTTGCACCTTCATTTTCAATGCAACCATTTTCAAAGTCCCTTTATTTCATTTTATTATTTTTAAGATGTTTCCAATTTGAAGCCAAGGTGAGGCTTCTATCTAAGCATGAAAAACAACACCCACCTTTACTCTACCATGGTCACATCATGCTTCCCCAAGTTAAAACCATGTGTGGGGCTTCTACCTAAGCATGAAAAATAGTACCCACATATTCTTCATCTTGTTTGGCATTTTGCATTAGTTATTTTCTTTTGGGTCCCATCAATTTCTTATGAGAGGCATTTCATTGACCTTGGGATCCCTGGGTGATCATCTAGAAGGTTCATGATTGGATTTTATATTTTTCCAACTACAAGCCTCTAGGCATTCAACCCTTTCTTCCTGTGAAATAGGGGACAATCCCTTCTTGGGTCAGTACACCCGAAAATCACAAATGGTAAGGAGATGATTGGATGAAGTGTGGAAAGTGACAAGTATGGTCGAGAATGGCATGATGAATTATCAATAGGACCTCCCAATAGCACACCTTTCCCTAAGAGTGACCCACTTACTAGGGCACAATGTCAACCAACAAAGTGAAATAGGGAAAAGAGTATAATGTCCAAGAAAACGTTAGATAATCAAAATCAGTTATAGATGCAACAAACTCAAATGCCTCAAATATTGAAATGAAACTCACCATGATACATGGCTTGTACCTCATGGAGCAATACCCAATGTCTTTCGGAAGCCAGCCGATGTGGTGGATACCATCGTGATGAACCTGGAATGGTGGTGGCGAGGTGGGCCTTTGTCTGTGCAAGTGGAAATTGTTGGTCAAGTTGTCTCTCAGCACTCCATGTATGAAACCTAAGGGCCTTGAGACATTTTGTCCTTAGTTATCCCTAGTAGTTGGAGATAATAGCGTGTTTCCATCTTAGAACAATTTCCCAACTTCAGAGAGTTGCATCTTGCTTTAACTTTCAAGAACACATGATCACCCACTTTAATCTCTCTGTGGGTTCTACCTTTCTTTGCACATATTTTCTACCTGTCTTTGGGAAGCCTTTGAATTATTCATTATATTCACCATCTTCTCTTCCATTTCCCAAAGCATATTTGGCCCAACCACGACTCTGTCTATTGGGTTATCCTGGCTCACTGGTGTGTTGCACTTTCTACCACAAAGTTCCTCAAATGGGCTCATCTTTAAAGATGTTTGATACCCATTGTTGTAAGCAAACTCTACCAAGTGTAGGTAGTCTTCTTATTTTGATGGTTTATCCATCACATACATCTTGATCATATCTTCAATCCCCTTATTTACCCTCTTTGTTTGTCCATCTGACTCAAGGTGATATGTTGTGCTAAAGTTCAAATTTGTCCCAAATCCTTTGAATATCCCTTTCCAGAAATTTGATGTGAACTTGGGTTCTTCGTCAGACACAATTATCTTAGGTACACCATGCAACCTAGAAATTTCTCGCATGTATATATCAACAATGTTGGTTGCCTTGTGAGTTGACTTCACTGGAATAAAATGGGCATCTTTAGTAAGCTTTTCCACCACTACCATAGTAGAATCATGTTGCTTAGCAGTCCTAGGTAGCTTAATAATGAAATCCATGGTTATAAATTCCCATTTCCACTCAAGATTGGGTAAAGGCTATAGAAAACTAGTTGGATGCTTGTGCTTAGCCTTAACCTTTTGACATTCAAAGAATCTAGCAATAAAATCAACAACCTCCTTTTTCATGCCTGGCCAATAGTAATTTGTTTTTACCGTTGCAATTTTCTTCTGGTACCATGGGTGCCCAG
The DNA here is from genome assembly GCA_009831015.1 of Picea engelmannii. Classification (NCBI taxonomy): domain Eukaryota; kingdom Viridiplantae; phylum Streptophyta; class Pinopsida; order Pinales; family Pinaceae; genus Picea; species Picea engelmannii. The sequence continues at coordinate 41,360 of ML832198.1, read as the reverse complement.
CATAAGGAACTTTATGCATTTTAATGATAACATATTTTTCAACGCATGATCATTTGGAACATAAATTCTAGGCCTATACATGAGGATTCCATCCTCTTTTATCTCATAACTGATCTGGATTTATGTAGGAACACAATGAAATACAGAAATACACATAAACATAGAGATGCAGTGGAAATAAGATTTCATTTCATTAATAACAAATGACTTAAATATGCTTACAGACAGAATGGAAATAAACTAGCTAGGGCGCTGGTAGCTTATCTCTGAGAAGAGATGTGGCGGCTACTGGCCTCTCAACTCTGTTAAAATGAGGCTCGAAGGCATACTGTTATTGAGAAACAATGGAAAACCCTAAACATCCAAAGACCTAACCCTAGGAGATGAAACGCCAAGACTATGGGCCCTGTTTGGGTAAGTTGGTACATCAACTTCCCGAGGATGTAACTTTGGCATACAATCTTTGTTTGACGTGTTCCATACCTCGTTAGAAAGATCTATCTGAGGACTACAACTTTTGGGTGAGCAACAAGATGAGGACTACAATGATCCATGTTGCTCCCCATTTTCCCTAAAAACATCATTTAAGGCCTCAAAACGGCTCCGGAAGTTCATGACCCGAAAAAATGCTAAAAATAGTAAACTATGTGGAAACTAAAAAACTGAAAGAAGAAATGGTGGGGGTCCAAGTGGAATAGGTGGGTGGCCACCAATATCCACCTGGATAATTCCTCCCCCCTTAGGAAGCAATGGCCCCCATTGTGTTGAGTTCCTCCATGAGATGAGGAAACTTCTGTTGAACTTGGTCCCTGGTGAGCCGCTTGCCTTGGTGAAGGAGTTGGCCTACTTTGACAACTCGATATAGCGATATCCTTTGTTTTTGGGTGTGCTTGATCTCTGTATCCATGATCTGATTAGTTCCATGCAGTCTGGATTTAACTCTGTTGGTGTGAGTTGTTCTGCCATGTCGGATGTGTCTAGTAGAGGTGGAAAGTAGGGTCGACGGCGGTCCACATTGAACACTGGGTGCAGACCAAGGAATGGTGGAATGTTGAGCTCAAAGGAATTTTCCCCTACAGCCTTAGTGAGGGTGTATGACCCATATCGGAGCAGACGAAGCTTGCAGTGGGGTCCAGCGAGGCGCTCCTTTTGCAAATGCAGCCACACTTTGTCGCCCACCTGGAAGTTGTGTGGCACCCGATGTTGATCATGTCACTGCTTGTACTTAGCATTAGCTCTATTCAAGATGTCATGAACCTATTGGTGGATGTGTTGAATGTTCTCAATGAAGTTGTTTGCCTTGTCAGCCTCAGACTAGACATGAGCTAAATCTTCCTGAGTAGCCACAAATGGCATGGCTATGTCAATGGGACATAGTGGTTGGAATCCCAATCCCACTTCAAAGGGGCTATGGTTCGTTGAGATAGGGAGAGCTCGTTTGTAGCTGTGTTGTACATAGGGGAGGCTCTCATCCCATGTGCGTGGATGCTTTGAATTGTACATGTGCAGAATGTGTACGATCATCCGGTTGAAGACCTCTGTCTGGCCATCAGTTTGTGGATGGAAAGTTGTGGACTTGGTGAGCTTGGTGTCCAGCATCGACCAAAGGCTGGGCCAAAATGTACTGAGGAACCTATTGTCTCGATATAAGACGATAGACTGTGGGATCCCAAAGTGTACCCACACTCGTTCAAAGAAGAGTTTAGCAGTGGCTTCTGCTGTGATATTCTTCTTGCAGGCCATCATAATGGACATCTTCAAGAATCAATCGACGACCACAAAAACACAGTCATTTCCATGCTTAGTAGAAGGAAGGCCCGACATGTAATCCATAGAGATGGATTCCCAAGGTCGACTGGGGGTAGGAAGCAGAGTATAGAGGCCTTTCTTCTTGATGGTCGGTTTGGCAATGGCGCAAGAAGTGCAGGACTTGATGTACTTCCCGACATCTTGTTGAAGGTTCGGCCAATAGAAATACTTTTACAGTACTGCCATGGTTTTCTCGACCCCGAAATGCCCAGCAACCCAACTGCAGTGCGCCTCCCAAATCATCTTGGCACGCTCCCTTGAAGGAACACAAAGGTGTCCCAGGTGACAAAGCAGGGCATCCTGGAGGTGAAAATTGAGAACTTTATTACCCTCCAAGAGTGTATTGTATGTGTGGCCGAATTCTAGATCACTTGTGTAGAGAAGCGGCCAATCAGAAGTCTCGTGCCCACAAGAGTTGAGCACAGTGGTTAGCGCCATGATGGGTGGTTGACTGAGGCAGTCTACAACATTATTGGTGCTTCCTTTTTTGTACTTAATGTTCAAATGAAACTGTTCCAGGTATGTGGACCACTTCCGATGGTGATCGTTCTGCAACTTCCCTTGTGTCTGTATGAACTGCAGGGGTCGGTGGTCTGTGTGGATGACTGTTTCCTTTCCCAAAATGTAATGCTTCCATTGCCGACAAGCCTGTACAATGGAATACATTTCTTTGTCATAAGTGGGATACTTCCAGACTGTGTCGGAAAGTGTCTCATTGTGATATGCCATTGGATGCCCATGTTGAGTAAGGACTACCCCAATAGCATAGTCAAAAGCATATGTCTCGATCTCAAATGGTTGTTGCAAGTCTGGTAATGTGAGCACTAGTGCAGAGTAGAGGCGATGCTTCAAATCCCCGAATGTCTTCTGTTGAGATTCATACCAAAAGATTTTTTCTTTATCTCCTCCCTTGGTGACTTGACTCAAGGGCCAAGTGATATGAGAGAATCCCAACACAAACCTGCGGTAGAAATTGGCAAGACCTAAAAAGATGCAGAGCTTTGTTAGGGTGGTTGGGGATGGCCAATCCCGAATGACTTGGAACTTTGCTGGATCCACATGTACCCCCCGCTCATCAATAATGTATCCCAGATACTAAACCTGGGTCATGCCAAAAGTGCATTTCTCCAAATTGGCACACAACTTGTGTTGCTGCAATGTTTGGAGGACTTGTCGGATGTGGTGGAGGTGCTCTTCCCAAGTCTGGTTGAAGATTAGAATTTCATCCAAGTACACCACTACAAACGATTTGGTGAAAGGCCGCAGGATGTCGTCCATTAGCCTCATGAAGGTTGCAGGGGCATTCGTCAACCCAAAAGGCATGACCAACCATTCGAAAAGGCCCTCCTTGGATTTGAATGCAGTCTTCTACACATCAGAGGGTTTGATTGGTACCTGGTGATACCTAGACTTCAAGTTGATCTTGCTGAAATATTTCAGCCCCTTGAGTTGGTCCAGAAGGTCATCAATCCATGGGATCGGGTACCTATTCTGGATAGTGATCTTGTTCAGTGCCCGATAGTCAATGCAGAGTCTCCAAGTCCCATCCTTCTTCTGCACCAACACGATCGGGCCCACAGGGCGATGAACTCAATTGGATGTGACCTTTCTACAATAGCTCCTAAATATTCCTCTTGATTTCGTCCTTCTCCAGGACAGAGCGTCGATAGATGGGTCCATTGGGCAGCAGTGCACCTGGGGTCAGATTGATGGGGTGCTTGACCTGGCAGTGTAGAGGCACCCCTGCAGGGGAGGTGAAGATGTCCTCGTACTCCTCCACGACCTTATCCATCTATTGTTTTCATGCAGCAGGGCCCTGTCTGGAGGTCATGGCCACAATCTTCCACTTTCCCTAAGGGCGGATCATCAAGAAAACAATTTTCCTGGTTTTGGAAATCAGCTTACTGCATTGTTTTGCAGTAACCAAAGAGATGGTGACAGGCGGTGCTATCTTCGGTATCCTGTACAGCTTATTTCCCAAAGTGATAATAACAGCACGAGGCCTGGACTCATACACAACATGTCGCTTCCACAAGTACGGTTTGCCTAATAATACATCAGAAACATCAAGAGGAGCAATGTCACATAATACCTCATCCGTGAGGGGCTTAATGTTGTAGAGAAGGCGACATTGTTGACTGTCGTGGAGGTCTTGTCCTTGGTGCAACCACCTGATGGTGTATGGTTGTGGGTGTGTTGTGGTCGGCAAGCCCAACCGCTTCACGAATTCTACCAAGATGAGGTTCTTTTGGCTTCCGTTGTCGACAATGAACTGCAACGGGGAACCCTTTACCCACATCTCGGAATGGAAGAGACGCTCTGCCTCCTCTGGATCTTCTAGTTCCTTCTTCTGGATCTCCGTGGTGGAAACGGTGGCATTGGGCTCCACATCGATAATCTGCTTCCCCTGGTCATTCCTCTTGTCAGGTTCTGATTCAGAGTCAGAGCATGCATCTGATTCAGAAGCCTTCAACTCGGCTACCAGTGACTGCTTGGCCCAACACTCACTTGTGTTGTGAGTGGAGCTCTTATGGAACTCACACCACTTCCCCGTGTCCTTTTTTGGCTTCATGGTGTTGTTCTTTGCTTGTGGCTTTGGCAGGTTGTCCTGGGCTGCCCCACCTTGGCTTGGTCCTTTGTGTTGTGGTTTGGGGGTACCTTTCCCTTGCTTCTGATTTGCAAACCCAAAGTCTCACTTCTTTTGTTTGAACTTCTGCTCAATCTTGGCAGCATATCAGTATGCCACACCAAGCGAGGAGATGTCGAGGAACTCCATTTCCTCCTAAATCTATCTGTTCATACAACTATGGTACTTTAACACCAAATGTTTCTCTGAATCTTTGATACCCAACCTTGTGCGCAGGGTATGAAACAGATTCATCATCTCATGCACATCTTGGTCCCTTTGTTGCCGTAGCGTAGTCCATTGTATGTATTTGTCCTCATAGCTCCCCACAGGATAATATTGTTCCTTGATGGCGTCTCAAAAAGAATTCCAAGTGGGTGCAGTCGAGAACAGAGAGGGTTCTCCCTCGCCCTCTTGCTCCGAGTAGGTTTCCCACCAATCCTTGACATGGGGGGCGGCTTTGAGGAGTGCAAAAATAATCTTTTCTCGGTCGGAAAAGTCATGAACCGAGAAATATCCTTCTAACAAATTCAACCATCTATCTATGACATCTGCATCTATTTGGCCCTCAAATGTGGGAATGTGAAAGTTTACTTGTACCTTAAAAGGAGTGGTGCTTCCAGAGTGGTTGTTGGATGTCGATGCACCGCCAGTGGGAATCCGTTGAAGAATCTGAGCAAAGTTGTCCATCATCGCGTTCCTTTGTTTCTCAAGGGCCTCCTTGAGCAACATTTTGATAGGATCTCCTGCTCCCTCATATTTCCTTTCTTCCCCCATGGGCGGTCGTCAGGGTTTGCGAGGCTGATCTTGCAAAGGTTCAACCAGATCGAGCCCCAACTCCTTATACCCTGACCTCGTTGGGGACATGAAAAGAATGATCGAGAATGAGTAGACCGCTCTGATACCACTGATCTGGATTTATGTAGGAACATAATGAAATACAGAAATACACATAAACACAGAGATGTAGCAGAAATAAGACTTCATTTCATTAATAACAAATGACTGAAATACGCTTACAGACAGAATGGAAATAAACTAGCTAGGGCGCTGGTAGCTTATCTCTTAGAAGAGATGTGGTGGCTATTGGCCTCTCAACTCTATTACAATGAGGCTCGAAGGCCTACTATTATTGAGAAACAATGGAAAACCCTAAGCATCCAAAGACCTAACCCTAGGATATGAAACGCCAAGACTATGGGCCCCGTTTGGGTAAGTTGGTACATCAACTTTCCGGGGACGTAACTTTGGCATACGATCTATGTTGGACGCATTCCATACCTTGTTAGAAATATCTATCTGAGGACTACAAGTTTTGGGTGAGCAACATGATCTACGATCCATGTTGCTCCCCGTTTTCCCAAAAAACGTCGTTTAAGGCCTCAAAATGGCTCTAGAAGTTCAGGACCCGAAAAACTGCTAAAAATAGTAAACTGTGCGGAAACTGAAAAACTGAAAGAAGAAATGGTGGGGGTCCAAATGGAATAGGTGGGTGGCCACCAATATCCACCTGGATCAATAACCTTCAAATTTTTGTTGCAATTTACTTTGCTTTAAATTTTCCTTTATGTCCACATAACGTTGATATGATTTGGAAACCTCTAAAATTTGGTCACTCAAATTTGATTTGTACATGCTAATGGTTGTAGCATGCATATCATTCACCCTCCTGCTGACTATGTCAGCCACCTTGTTCTCTTTTCCTTTGATATGCTTGATATCGAATTCATACTCATTGAGAAATTACAGCCATCTTCTTTGTCTGGAATTTAAACTTGGCTATCCAAACAAATATTTCAGACCACTTAATAAGGCTCTAAAGGCCTTTTTATTTTAAACAGGAATGCCAAAAACCTAACCCTAGAAGGTGAAATGCCAAAATTCATATGGGCCCTATGGGTAAGTTGGTGTAATTTGGTACCTCAACTTCCCAAGGTCGTAACTTTTGCATATGACCTCCATTTTAGGCATGTGATATCCCGTTGGAAAGGTCTTTCAGTGAACTACACATTCCACAGTCAAAATCTGACTCCGATTACAGTTTGACTGTGGCGAGCCAAAAAAAACAATGTTTAGGGCCCCAAAATGGCCCTAGAAGTACAATAAGATGTGTTGACATAAAAACATACAAAATAATCCATTTGGATTAGGCGAGAGGCCACATGTATCCACCTGGAGGATGTGTGGGGCTTCAGACAACCCCAGAAGTGTAGAACCCATAGCTACAAAGCAGTACATAATAACGTGATGAACTAAAAACTGACAAAAGGAGCCAGTTGGAACAGGTGGGTGGCCAACAATATCCACCTGGATCAATCCTCCCCCCTTAGGAAGCAATGGTCTCCATTGCATTGAGTTCACGGGGAAGAGAGGAAAGAATTTTCTAAATTTGAATCTCGGTGAGATGCGTACTTTGTTGGAGAATTTATGTTGTTTGGTCTGTGAAAGACTATCACCAGCCTATTGTTGGTAGGGTTTCATATGCTCCACCAATTTGTTGTCTCTGGATTTGACAAAGCATTGTGTATGCACCATTGTAGGTGAAGAAACAATTTGGTTTTGTTGAATAGAAGGTGTTGAGGATGCAATGGTTGTAGTGGTCTTCTATGCATTCTTTGAACAGACTGTGAAGAGGATGAATTTTGCAGTATGAGAGATTACATTGCAACACTGTTTTGGTGGAGAAGTGGTCAAAACTACCTCTGGTATCCTATAGAGCTGACCTCCCAAAGTAATAATCACGCTATGAGGTTTAGACTTGTAGACGGCATGATGTCTCCACATATATGGTTGGCCAAAAACCACATCACAGACATCAAGAGGGGCAACATAAAACATTACCTCATCCCTGAAGGGTTGGATGCCATAGGGCAGGCAGCACTGTTGGCTGACACGGAGATCTCGTCCCTGGTGAAGCCAACCAATGTTGTATGGTTGTGGGTGTGGTGTTGTCGAAAACCCCAACTATTTGACGGTCTTAGATGAGATGAGGTTCTTATGGCTTCAGTTATCAACAATGAAATGAAACGGGGTCCCCTTCACCCACATCTGTGAATGGAAGAGGCACTCCCCCTCTTCAGGATCTACTGATTCTTTTGGTTGAATTGTTGTGGTCATGATAGTGGAAGTGGGGCCTACATCAATGATCTATATGTTTTCAATATTTTCTGGATCATATTATGAATCAAGGTTCGGCTCCATGTCTTTGGCCTCGACCACCAATGATTGTTTTGAGCGACATTGATCGGTGTTGTGCCAAGGGATTTTGTGGAAGTCACACCACTTCCCAATGTCATTCTTTATCTTTCCTTTACCTTTCTTGTCATGTTTCTTGGACTGGTTTTCTGGAGGTTGTTGGTTAGGTTCGTCCTTACCATGCTTTGGTTGTAGCATATTTGCAGACCCGGATTCCCATTTATTCTGGTCCCTAAATTTATTCTTGATTTTGACAGCATATCGATAGGCAGCTCCTAATGATGAGATGTTTAGGAAATCCATTTTGGTTTGGATGTACATATGTAGAGCCCCACGGTGTTTCAGAACAAGATGTCTCTCGGAGTATTTGATGCCCATCTTGGTGCGCAAGGTATGGAAATCATTTGCGAACTTCGACATTGTTTGGCTCTTCTCTTGTCGCAATATGGTCCATCTCATGTACTGGTCTTCATAGTTATCAATAGGATAGTATTGTTCTTTCACTGCATCCACAAAAAATTCCCAAGTGGGCTCGACCCCATACATTCCATATTCCTCTGTGGAAATTTTCTCCCAGTAAGTTTCCCACCAGTGTTTGACGTGGGGGAGAGACTTGAGGAGTGCGAAGGTGATCTTTTCCTTGTCGAAAAAATTTTGAACAGAGAAATAACCTTCTAATAGATTTAACTATTTTTCTAGGGAATCTGCATCTATCTTACCTTCAAATATGGGAATATCAAAATTAACCTGTACCTTGAAGGGGGTTTCCTAGCCGCTTAATGAATATGCTTCTCATGTGGGCAGTCGTCAAAGGTTCTGCATGAATTTGTCCATAATTTCGTTCATTTTTTGCACGAGGGATTCCTTGAGCAACATTTTAATAGGATCTCCTGCTCCATCATCTTTATTTTCGTCCCCCATGGTTTTTTGTCGGGCTCGGCGTGGTCGATCTTGCAATGGATCGATTGGTTCGAGTCCCAACTTCTTGTACCCAGATCTTGTCGAGGACATGCACGAAGAAAAATAAATGAAGAGGAAACCACTCTAATACCACTGATCTAGATTATGTTTGGAACGAAATGAAAGCAGAGATATTATGATGAAACACTCATGAAAATTGCCAAAAACAGAGAAATACAACAATACTTGATTTCTAATAATGAAATAATTGTAAAGAGACTGTAAAAATATTGAGTGCAAGACTCACTAGAATGGTGGCAACTTTATCTCAGAGAAGAGATGTGATGGGTATGCTCATTCGCAGAAGATGATTACAATGAGGCTTTGAAGGCCTTCTTGTGTTAAACAGGAATGCCAAAAACCTAACCTAGAAGGTGAAACGCCAAAAGTCATGTGGGCCCTATGGGTAAGTTGGTGTAATTTGGTACCTCAACTTCCTAGGGTCGTCACTTTTGCATATGACCTTCGTTTTAGGTGCGTGATAGCTCGTTGGAAAGGTATTTCAGAGAACTACACATTGTGTTGTCAAAATTTAACTCTGTCAACAATTTGACTATGAAAATCCAAAAAAACAATGTTTAGGGCCCCAAAATGGCCTTGGAAGTACAACAACCTGTGCTAACATGAAAACATACAAAATAAGCCAGTTGGATTAGGCGAGAGACCACCTGTATCCACCTGGAGGATGTGTGGGGATTCAGACAGCCCGAGAAGTGTAGAACCCACAATTACAAAGCAGTACAGAAGAACATGTTGAACTAAAAACTGACAAAAGGAGCCAGTTGGAACTGGTGGGTGGCCACCAATATCCACCTAGATCAAAATTCGAGATCAACCTTTGAAAATATATGCACTCCCCTTAGTTGGTCAAATAGGTCATCTATCCTTGGCAAAGGATACTTTTTTTTTATTGTCACTTTGTTCAATTGCATGAAGTCAATGCAAAGCCTCAACGTACGATCCTTCTTCTTCACAAACAATACTGGGGCACCCTAAGGTGACACACTCGAGCATATATACCCCTTCTTCATAATCTCTTCAAGTTGCATTTGCAATTCCTTCAAGACCAATGTACTCATCCTATAAGGAGTCTTAGATATGGGGGTTTCTCCATGCATCAAATTTATAGAGAAATCAATATCTCTTATAGGTGGCAACCCCAACATTTATTTAAAGACATATTCAAATTATTTTAGTATTGCACAGTCTCCAACATTTGGCACTTTATCCTTAGGTTCCTTATCCATGTGCGTTGCAAATACTTGACATCCTTTCTTGTATTTTTTCTTCGATTGCAAGGCTGAAATTTATTTGATAGTTACAGATCTTGGAATTCCTTGAATTCCTCTTAATATCCCTTTCTCATCCAAGTAAGTAAATGCCTTATTGTAAGAATCTAGAGCAACATTATGTTGGTCCAACCAATCCATACTAATGAGGAAATAATAAGAGCCCAAAGGTATGATTTTCAAATCATTTTTTGTGCTCAACCCATTCACATCTATTGGACATGCCTTAACCATCTCATTAATTTTACTTTTTTCTCTTGTAGCTAGCTGCATCAACCAAGGTTTTCCAAGCTTGCTTCTTGGAAATTGAGATATTTCTACCATATTAAGATCTAGATAACTATGAATAGATCCTTAATCAATTAAAATAGCAATGGGTTGGTCATTAATATTACCTTCCACTTCAATCATGTGTGACTAAAACTCATCTTGATTGTTATCTAGGGTTGGGTAGATCCTTGGTACATTTATGTCCATGTCTTCAACTATCACAACTTGTTGTACATTGTGAATAGTCCTCACTTTTTCACCTAT
>ML832198.1:0-16540 GCA_009831015.1 Picea engelmannii | reverse complement strand
TTTTCCATGTTTCATTATTGAAGAAATATGTACATGATGCTAATCATATAATTGACTGGTCTGTGATCCAGGTGGAACTGGAGGGAGAATTTCTACCAGAACCCCAATGCATACTAGACAGAAAGGAAACCCCACTCTGGAACCGAACCATTGCACAGGTCAAGGTGCATTGGAAACATTTTGGCCCAGATGAGGCTACATGGGAAATGGAGGATGCCATGAGACAGGCATATCCAATTTTGTTTACTTATGTACATGCAATTCATGTTAGTAGATAAGAACATCGAGGACAATGTTCCTTTTAAGGGGGAGGGAATTGTAACACCCTTTTTCCCCCAGTTTGTAAAAATAACTGGACTGGCCAAGAACAGTGGCAAACTCATAAATGTGAATATGTGATGTGAATGGACCTTATGGAAAAGGTCAATAAATGTGAATAACATTATGAATTTATATTGCAGAACTGCTGAGAGGGGATGTGCAGAAAAAGAGACCACGATGGCGGTGGAAGGCACCTGGAAAGGTGGCGTTAACTTCCACCGAGAATTAATACCGTATTTGGACTCCACTGGCCCGGAGAACCAAAAGCGGCCCCCTGGCCCTGAATTAAATGTCTCGCGGGCTGGTAGGTAGATGGCTTAATGAGGGATGGGGAGGTAAACTGCCTATCTGTAGAGACATCATGACTGACCAGCACGAGGGAAATCGTGCCACACACAACCTCGCAAGAGGATAAGGCGTGGGGTAGAAGCGATTGGGAGGGGACATGAGGGGAGAACTTTGGCATTATGCAGAGTGAGTGATAGCAGAGAGGAAGGAGAGTAACCTTCGCTCCTGGTCACTGGCAGACAGAGACGCAGTCTCACAGCATCGTGGTCTCAGCTCGGGGGTGGCTAGTGGTAAATCCGTTGGGATTCATTGATCCTACAGTTGGGTGGAAATGAGCACCCCTCTCAGTAGTTGCGTAACCCCTGGTGTTATTTCTGATAAGTGTTTTGCCTCTAGCATCTTGAAATATATATATATATATATATATATATGTTTATTCTGATGATTATGCCCATAAGCTGTGAAACTGTGAATGATTTCATTATAAGAATGTATGTATGGTATTTTGATCAGTACTAGTAGTTGTATATTTGTACGAAAAGACTATGTATGGCTTATGTCCTCATGAATCATTATTTACATGCGTACTGATCTAATTCGGACTTCATGTCTGGTTCTTGGGTGGACGATACCCTTATCTTCCTTAGATAGTACCCTGAGTAAATATCCCCATAGAGATACCCTCCTTGAAAATGCCATCAAGAACCCGGAAAGTAAATGTGAAGGCGTAAAGCCTTAGTAACCCTGCATGAGGAGAAACAATCCTCTTGAAAAATTGAGATGGTAGTATAAGGATGGAATATCGAATCGACGAATGAGATTTCATCAGGAGATCGGTGGTCACTCACAACCATCAGATCGGAGGAAGAAGATGGAGTGTTAAGTGCCTTAACCTTGATAGGTGGTGATCGACAGATGAGATTTCGTCAGGGAATCTGCGATCACCCACGATCGTTAGATTAGTAGGAGAAAGTAGGGCGTTAAATGCCTTACCACTTTGTTTTCCTGTGTCTTCGTGGGTAGCGAAGAGTTTAGGACCGTAGATCCCCAGGGTCCATGAGAGTATCCAGACCGTGGATCTTTCCACGTTCAGGAAGTCGTGGGAGAGCCCACAAGTTAGGAATCTGTCTGAGCCGTCGGATCTCGGCTGAAAAACCCGACAGCCGTTGGATCTGTTAGGAGTTACCCGAGGGTTAAGACCCCAGTGTATAGGGGAAGAAAACCCCAGGATAGATCTGATCCGTCCGATTGACGGAGGCCACGCGTCGTGAGATCTCCCATTTCGGGAAATCAGGAATCGCGGAATCGGGATTCATGTTGACAAGAGATCGGGACTTTCCATTGTGGAAACCCCGGGATAGATATGAGTCATCCAATTGATAGAGGCCACGCATCGTGAGATCTCCCGTTTCAAGAAATCGAGAATCGCGGAATCAGGATTCCTGTTGACAAGAGATCAGGACTTTCCATTGTGGAAACCCCGGGATAGATCTGAGTTGTCTGACTGACGGAGGCCATGCATCGTGAGATCTCCCATTTCCAGAAATCAAGAATCGCGGAATCGGGATTCCTGTTTACAAGAGATCGAGACTTTCCATGGTGGAAACCCCGGAGCAGTTGTGGACCATCTGATTTAAGGAGGTAACGTGTTGAGAGATTACCCGTTTCGGGAAATCGGGGATCGGGGATGCAGGAGTTCCGCTGACAAAAACTTGGGCTCTTACCTTGACAAATCCCGACCCATAATGTCAAGACGATAGCATGTGGATAAGTCCCGATGAACGGACAAGATTCCTTCAGGAAATCTCAGGGTCCGTAACGACCATTCGATGTGAGGAAGAGATGTCATTTTTACGCTGGGGTGTGAAGGTGCATTAGGGTAAGTAGCGAGCAGATCTAGATGGCTAGAGTCCACCCGCCCAGATCTACGGCTGAGGATGCATTCCAGAGCCCCCTTTCCATTGTGCCTTTAATGGGGGGTGTCCGGAATTGAACGCGCAACTCTCGAACAGTCGAGATTAATTCATCATGATCAACGACGCTCAGGTGGATTCCGGACCCCCCTTTCCATTCTTCCTTTAATGGGGGGGGTCTGTAATAGTGTGGCATGAGAAGTGGGGCCCGCCCCCCTGTCATGTCAACTTCCATGTCGCATTTCCCTCCCTACCACCTGTATTCCACTTAACCGCGCAACGGGGTCGTTTCTCATTGGTTGTTCTCTAGCCCTGTCGGGGTTCGGTGGTTGCCAAGTCAAACGCCTCGACATCACTGTAGCGCCGAGGTGAAAAATATGAAAGAGGTACTGCATTTATTCGGACTGTGATCATGACCCGTGACCACATGGGGGAGGGGAGAGAGAAAGAGCTAGCTTACGTTGGTCCTCCATGGATGTTTAAGGCTTCTGATTCTGCAGAAAACCAAAAAAATCTGATTTAGGTAGTGGGTATGTGACAGGACAAGCCCCACACAAAATATTCCTTACTACCACCCTTGGTTACATGGATGAGGGCCCACACAATATGGGAGAATCCCAACATGAATCTACGATAGAAATTGACAAGGCCTAGGAAACTATGAAGCTTAGCGAGTGTGGTCGGGGATTGCCAATCACAGATGACCTGGATCTTGGATGGATCCACATGCACACCATGCTCATCAGTAATGTATCCTAGGTACTAGACCCTGTCCATGTCGAAGGAAAAATTTTCCAAGTTGGCATATAGCTTGTGTTGTTGCAGAGTGTGCAGAACTTGTTGAATATGTTACAAGTATTTTGCCCAAGTCTTGTTGTCGATAAGGATGTCATCTAGATACACCACTACAAAATAATCAGTGAAAGGCCGTAAGATATCGTATATCGTCCTCATGAAATTTGTTGGGGAATTTTTCAAACCAAAGGGCATGACCATCCATTCAAAAAGACCTTCTTTTTACTTAAAGGTAGTTTTCATACATCTGTCTACTCTATTGGGACCTGATGGTAGCCAGACTTCATATCAATTTTACTGAAGTATTTTTCCCCCTTGATTTGATCAAGGAGATCTTCTATTCATGGAATTGGGTACCGGTTCCTGACTGTGATTTTATTTAGGGCCTGGTAATCAATGCATAGTCACCATGTCTCGTCTTTATTCTACACCAGCACGATTAGGCTTCCACAAGGTGATGATTTGGGTCGGATATGCCCCTTGTGAAGCAATCCTTGGATCTGATGCTTGATCTCCTCATTTTCTAATAGAGAGCGTCGATAGACTGGCCCATTGGGTAGTGGTGTGCTAGGAATCAATTTGTTGGAGTGCTTGACCTGAAAGTGCAGAGGTACCCTAGTAGGTGATGAGAATATGTCTTTGTATTCTTCCATGACCTTATCCACTTGCTTTTGCTGCATGGAGAGGTCGGTCATGGAGGTCATGGATGTGACTGCAACCTTTCGCTCACTCTGAGAGAGATTCATGAAGAATAAAAACTTCTCGTTCTGAGAGATGACCTTCCTACATTGCTTGGCAGAGATCAAGGAAATGGAACTAGGTGGGACTACCTCGGGTATCTTGTATAATTGCCTGTTCAAAGTAATAATAAGATTGTGAGGCCTAAACTCATATACAGCATGAAGTTTCCATAAATAAGGTTGGCCCAAAATAACATCACAAACTTCAAGGAGAGAAACATCACACAGTACCTCATATTTGAATGGCTTGATGTCATACGACATGCGACATGTTGGCTGACACGAAGATTGCTTCCTTGGCAAAGCAACCCAAAAGTGTAGGGTTGTGGGTGTGGTGTTGTCGGCAGGGCTAGCCACTTGACGACCTCCGCTGAGATGAGGTTTTTCTGGCTACCGCTATTAATGATGAAGTGCAGTGGAGTGCCTTTCACCCACATCTATGAATGAAATAGGTGTTCACCTTCCTCTAGCTCATCAGGTTTACCAAGTTGGATCTTGGTGGTAGCAACGATGGTACTAGGTTCAACACCAATGATCCATCTCCCCTTTTCTGGTTCTAACTCAGAGTCAAAACCCGCATATGATTCATAAGCTTTCACCTCAGCCGCTAGTGACTATTTTGAGTGGCAATCAACAGTGTTATGCCAGGGGCTCTTATGGAAGTCGCACCACTTCCCAGTATCTTTCTTCATCTTTCCATTGTCCTTCTTTTCTTGCAAATTAGATTGGTTGTCCTGAGGCTACCCATCTTTTCTTTTTCCTTTGTCCTATAGGTTGGGGCTACCCTTGCCCTGCTTCTGCTGTGAAGAGTTTCCAGGCCCAAACTGTCGCATGTTTTATTTAATCTTATGCTCTATTTTGATGGCATATTGATAGGTTGCACCCAAGGGCGAGATGTCCAAACACTCCATTTCTGTCTAGATGTATCTATGCATACCGTCGCGGTACTTAAGCACCAGATTTTTCTCAGAATCTTTGATACCCAGCTTGTTGCGCAAGGTATGGAAGACATTGGTTAACTCTAGCACTGTTTGGTCTCTTTCCTACCACAGTGTGGTCCATCTTGTATACAAGTCGTCGTAACTTCTAACAGGGTATTATTGTTCCTTAATAACATCCCTGAAGGAAACCCAAGTGGGTGCCACTGCAAATAATGTGGATCCCTCGATTTCCTTTTTCTCATATAAATTTTCCCACTAATCTTTGACATTGGGGATGGCCTTGAGGAGCGCAAATGGAATATTTTCTCTATCGAAAAAAATTTGGACAGAAAAATACCCTTCTAGAAGGTTTAACCATTTATCTATGCCATTTGCATCTATTTGACCTTCAAATATAGGAATATCAAAATTGATCTATACCTTTAAGGGTACGACGCCTCCGCTTGAGGTAGATGTGTCTCTTGTCGATATTCGTCGAAGGATTTGTGAAATTTTTTCCATCATATCGTTCCTTTGTCGCTCAAGGGCTTCCTCGAGCAAAATTTTGAAAGGATATCTTGTCTTGTCTTCTTTCTTTTTGTCTGCCATAGAAGGTTTATTGGGAGTGTGAAAGAAATTATCCTCAAGAGAAACAAGCTCGAGACCCAACTCTCTATATCTTTACCTTGTCGGGGACATCCATTAAAAAAAATCAAAAATATGTTGAAACTGTAAAATGTAGACTGAGACAAGCTTGCTAGAATGGTGGAAGCTTATCTTTGAGAAGAGATGTGACAGCTACGCTAATTCACAAGAAGATGACTACAATGAGGCTCTGAAATCATTTTTACAATAAACATGAATTCCAAAACCCTAGATATCCAAAAACCTAACCCTAGGAGTTGAAGTGCCAAAAGTCATGTGGGTCCCATTGGGGTAAGTTGGTACATCAACTTCTCAGGGTCGTAACTTTTGCATACAATCTTCGTTTTAGGCGTAAGATAGCCCGTTGGAAAGGTCTATCCGAGGACTACACATTATGTCATCAAAATTTTACCTTGTCTTTAGTTTGATTGTGTTGAGCCCTAAAAACGTTATTTAGGGCCTCAAAACGGCCCCAGAAGTTCAGGACCCGAAAACTAGGAAAAAATTGTCAAACTAAGAAATTTCCAAGATGAGTCAGTTGAAATAGTTGGGTGGCCATTGAGATTCATCTGGATCACTCTGGAACCATGCTCTAGGGTCCATGGTTCCCAAAAAAATTCCTAAGTTATCTATAAGTTGAAGTTGATGTCTTCTGCTAATTGGAAGTTCTCTTGAATGTTGGTTTAAAGGTGACCATAACCTATTATGTAGAATAAGCTACAAGTATTCTACAAAATTGGAAGTTTAAAGGAAACCACGAATCGTTGTCTAGGAGAAGTTGTAAGTCTTCTACTAAGTGGTTGACTTCGAAACTGGAAGCTTGGTTGTCAATCACTGATGTTTTTCCCCCTGTCAGGGACAAGGTGAGAAGATGCAAATGCTTTCTCTACAAGATGTGTCAATACTCAAGAGTGAATTCTTTGGTATGATAGGCATGTATTCTTGACTATCGATGACCATCGCCAAGAAGGAATCCACCCATAATGGTTCTTTATTCTTGCAATTGTCTTGATTTTAAAACACCTATCTGAAGGATGATTGTGTTGTCAACAATGCTCACAAGGATGAAGATCAAAGCACTGATCTTCCATGTGGCCAACTCACTGACAATGTTGGCATATCGAAATATTCTCTTGAACTAAAGCAGGTGAATCAAAAATTTCTTGCAGCAGTGCTGCACTCTGGAACTCGATCAGTTTGGTGTAATCAAGAATATGAAAGGTGACATCCTTTTCATATCCGATACCGGTTTTGTGCTTGTTATTTTTTATTTATTCCCAAGGTATAATGATCCTCTTGGAAAGAGGAAGGTGATCTATACTTGAATCTGGAGCTAGGTCATTGAGCCACTCCTGTGCTAGCTATTGGTCTAAATCAACATCAACATCTTCATCATCTTCGAAAATATGGTTCTAAACAAGGACTAGTTCATAATGTTTTCGATGATTCTTTCACTAGAGTGCATCGTGAAGAAGTTGATTCTGAGTTTGTAGTTGTGCTACTTTGTCTTGTGTAACTTACATGTAGGTTACAACAGAAAGCATAGTTGTTTTTTCAACGGTGATTGTATCGTCAACAGAAGAAAGGATTAGATTGTTCAGTAACTCTAATAGTTCCTCAACTTAAGCCATTTTAAAGAAAAAAATAGACTTCAATGGTTTCTTGCAACTCCACCCTTGAACAATCAAACTCAAAAATGCATACTCAATTGTGAAAACTCAACAAATGAAGGGTGTTGGCTTCCATCGAAAATGCATCTGCTTACAAAAAAACACAAGTAAACTACTATTTGCAAGTATACCTTGATTCTAGTGAATGTGTTCTCAATATTTTTGAGTCTCTTTGATCTTCAGCATTTGGTCTCTCTCGGATTACCGCAAGTCAAAACCAGTGTTCTTCAAAATTGCAAATTCTCTCTAATCTAAGAGCCACAGTTATCAATATCTTCAATCAATCTGTTAATAGCCGCAAAAAAAATGAGAGGATCTCACAAATCTCTTCTAGATGCAGCAACAAGCCACAGATAACACTGACTCT
The DNA here is from genome assembly GCA_009831015.1 of Picea engelmannii. Taxonomy (NCBI): domain Eukaryota; kingdom Viridiplantae; phylum Streptophyta; class Pinopsida; order Pinales; family Pinaceae; genus Picea; species Picea engelmannii. Next base: position 8,881 of record ML832198.1, on the reverse strand, counting down.
AGAGTACCAAATGCTCCAGAGTATAACATGTCAATCAATGCACGGGGAACAAGTTCAGAAATATCAATAAGAAGAAAGAAAAAATGAAGAATATTTTTAATAGTACTCTATAATTCGCCAAGCCAACGTTATTTCATGAAAACATGATACTATGATTTACTTGTAAATTCACGGTGTAGGAGTTACATAAGCTTCATCATTAGCATGGCACATATACGATCCTCCTTCAAACATGAATGCACATTTGAGGAGAGTAAAATTGAATCACAAATGACTAGATTGATACTAAACACAAAACATCACTGGCGTGGTCTCCAAGTCACCAAAATAAAACATGTTGTTGTGAATAAAATATGTAGATCCACAACATGTAACGCTCCACTTGAATTGGTTGCTATGCATTCATCATATTTAGTATATAAAAATTGGTATGTTGTTGTGAGAGCTAGAAAACCATGGGATAAAGTTCATGAACCACTCTGTGCAACTATTGTGATTGGAACAATAATTTTATTGTCGGGTAAAATCATGAAGATGGGTAACACTTTTGCTTGTTTTATGAGAATTTGTTTTTTATTTTAACAGGTTCTTCAACTTCCAGTAAACAAAAGTATTTTTTTGTATTTAGAATTTTACTTTACTAAAAAAAAAACTTGTGAAGAATTTTGTTAGCTTTCTACTGACTATTTTTCAATTTTTTTTTATTGAGATTTGCTATGTCAATTTGGCAATTGTTTGACAGTATGTTCCTTAAAAATGAAGGAAAAGATAATAAGTTATTTTTCCCCCAACAATGTATCCATTATTAAACTTTTGTTGTTTTTGAAAAATGAAATATACTGCAACAATCTACAAAGACTCTATTTTGTTATGACTACATTTTTTAATCTAACGGATGAATATTATAATTTCTAGAATTTTTTTAAGTTGACCAATCTGAAAAAGTTACAGATTTTAAGCACATGTTTCCCCCAACCATGTATCTATCTTAATTTTTACTTAAAAGTAAAATATAAAAATACCCTTTTGAAGAGAACAGTTTAAGGATTATGAATATAAATTTTCCATAATTTTCCACTGTGTATTTTTAGAGATATGGATTTTTCATTTCACTGAATCATAATCTCACCTATAAATATTATGTAGTGATGTTTTTATAACATTAACTAAAATTAGATAATAAAAAAATGAAAATGAAAACAAATTGTATCCAATGAAAGTAGATTCAATTTTAAAAATGTTGGTATCAATTCCGAAATTAAATTATGAGTATTTGTAGGAGTTTGTTCCCTCCAAAGATCAAGTAAGCTAGAGATAATTTGTAGTTCCTGCAAACAGTCCCATTTTCAGGTTTTCAGTCGAAATATTCTTTCGGTCGAAACCTAGTTTTTAATGGAATCCATTAAAAATAAACCTTTTGTCCGAACAGTCTTTCGACCGAAATATGCTTACCACAGGAAAAAAAAATCATCTGAAAAATATTTTAAACGAATTTTGAGGGCGTCGTTAAATTTGGCGTGCAAATTTTAGGCTGAAAAACGTTTTGGCCGAAAAAATTCCTAGTATCATTTTTTCAGCCGAAAAAATGCCGCTAGGAATTTTGGAGGCCCGATTCTCACAAAAGTGTTACCCATATTCATGATTTTACCCTGCCGCTAAGACCAAATTGGTTCACAATTAGGCTGGCTTGAGGACTACGCAATTGCTCGTTCAGAACCTCAAGGTTGGCAGTCAAGGTTCAGCATCAAGCCCACAAATAAGAAAACTTGTAACGTTCCTAGCTCCCAGCTGAGTCTCGTTACCAACACTTAACAAAATTATGTGATGCCACATTGTAAAGTATTCACCACTGCAACTTCACTATATAAAGATATATCAATATGTAACAAAGACTATGGTTACTAGATGAAAACTCCTTTCCAATATTTTATCTGTAGATAAGGTAATGGCAGTCCCGTTCAGGTGGTCCAACAGCTTAATAAAAATGAGTGAATCCTGAAAAATACACTAAGGTTCAACCACATATTTGCATGGTCGTAACTAGACACTTATCACCTTCAGAATTATCTTTAGCCACTTGGTGACTCGTTCCCATCCCTCGAGAACTTAGGATAAATAAATATCAATAAATTATACTTTTCAAAAATATTAATGAAATGTTCCCTTGGACTTAATCCCCCTTGGCTTAGCCCCTCTCATAAATTATTATCCCCCCTTTTTCCCTTTTTGGTGGAGTTTATCCCCCCGTCTCTTTTCGTCTTATTGTTCTACGTGGAGCGATGTGATTGTATTAATAATTTGAGTGTGATTACATTTTACAAAAATAGGCGCACTGGCCTTTTTGCATCCTGGCTCACCAGCCCAATAGCCACACAGTCTCTACGACCTCAAATATATATATATATATATATATATATATAAAACTCATTATGATGCACACTTCAAGGTAATCATCGTGCACTTACTCAGGTGCACACAACATTGTGGAACATTCACACTCTTTCTTTGGTAAACAATCCTCGTGCACTTCTCAGGTGCGTGCAAAATTGAACCAAAACTTGGTGCCAACAACTCACAACCCTATATGTACATTTAAATTTTCATTTACAATTAAGGTTCAAATTAGGGGTATTACATTACCCTCCCCCTTATTTGTGCATTGTCCTCAATGCATTATATACACATGTATATACAAAAAATTCAAAAGTCTTCAAAAAGATGTGGTTACTCTGTCCGCATAGCATTCTCTCCCTCCCAAGTTGCATCCTCAGGACCGTACCAGGTCCATTGGACATTTACTATCCCCATGGCTTGATTTCATAGCTGTTTGATTTTCTGATACAATATGTAAACCAGTCGCACTCAAAAATCACCTTTTGGCTCCACCTAAATCACATTCCAATCAATGACATGATTAGCATCGGGTACATACTTTTTAATCAAGGATACATGGAAAAAATTATGAATACATAAATATGTAGGATGAATACACAAGGAACAATCCTCTCTAGGATTTAAAATGGCCCACGGTAGTGTGCTGCCAACTTAAAACAATTTCCCAACTTTAGGGAACTACGTCTTGATTTTACTTTCAAGAACACATGATCACCCACTTTAAACTCTATGTTGGCTCTACCTTTATCCACACAGCGTTTGTACCTGTCTTGGGAAGCCTTTAAATTATGCCTTATCTTCACCATCTACTATTCCATTTCCCGGAGAAGATATGGCCCAACCACGACTTTGTCTGTTGGTTTATCCCAAGTCACTAGTCTGTTGTATTTTCTACCATAAGCTACCTCAAATGGGCTCATCCTTAAATATACTTGATACCCATCGTTGTAATAAAACTCTACCAAGTGTAGGTAATCTTCCCATTTTGATGGTTTATCCATCACACACATCCTGAGCATATCTTCAATCACCTAATTTACCCTCTTTGTTTTTCCATCTGACTCGGGGTGATATGTTGTGCTAAAGTTCATATTTGTACCAAATCCTTTGAATATCCCTTTCCAAAAATTTGATATGAACTTGAGATCTCTATCAGACAAAATTGTCTTAGGCACACCATGCAGCCTAGAAATTTCTCCCATGTATATATCAACAATGTTGGCTACCTTGTGAGTTGACTTCACTGGAATAAAATGGGAAGCTTTTGTAAGCTTGTCCATCACTACCAAAATATAATCATGTTGCTTAGTAGTCTTACGCAGGTTAGTAATGAAATCCATGGTTACAACTTCCCATTTCCACTCAGGAATGGGTAAATGTTGTAGCAAACCAACTAGGTGTCTATGCTTAGCCTTGACCTTTTGACAGTCAAGGAAACTAGCAATAAAATCAACAACCTCCTTTTTCATTCATGTCCAATAGTATTTATTTTTTACCATTGCAATTATCTTCTGGTAGTCTTGGTGCCCAACATAAGGAAATTTATGCATCTCTAAAAATAACATATTTTCAACTCTTGATCATTTGACACATAAAATATGTGCCTATACATGAGGATTCCATCCTATTTTAGCTCATAACCTTCAAATTTTTGTTGCAATTTACCTTCTTGTAAATTTTCTTTTATGTCCACATAGTGCTAATCTGATTTGGAAACCTCTAAAATTATGTCACTCAAATATGATTTGTACATGCTAATGTTTGTAGCATGCATCTCATGCACCCTCTTTTTGAGTTTGTCATCCACCTAGCTCTCCTTTCCTTTTATATGCTTGATATCAAAGCCATACTCACTGAGGAATTCTAGCCATCTACTTTGTCTAGCATTTAAACTTGGTTGTCCAAAAAAATATTTTAGACCACCGTGGTCTGTCCTCAACTCGAATATTTTTCCCATGAGGTAGTGTATCCACATATTTAATAAATGCACTATGGCTACCAATTCCAAATCATGAGTAACATAGTGTCTTTCATGCTCTTTTAGTTTCCTTGATTCGTAGCACACCACATGCCCAATTTGACTCAGGACTCCACTGATCCTTTCCTTGCATGCATTTGTGGACACAATGAAGTCTTCATTAGGATTATCAATTCTCAAAATTGGTGCACTTGTCAACAAACTCTTCAGGTGATGAAAACTCCTTAATCAATTCGGAGTCCATCAAAATTTCACACCTTTCTTTAGCAAGGATGTAATTGGGTATGCAATCTTTGAGAAACCCTCAATGAATCTTATGTAGTAACCTGCAAGTCCCATGAAGGACCTCGCCTTAGAAACATTTCTTGGTGTTGGCCATGATTCAATGGATTTTATCTTCTTTGGGTCCACTTCTATCCCCTCCTCTGAAATGATATGACCCAAATAATGAATCTTCCTCTAGTAGAATGAGCTCTTTCTCAACTTTGCATACAACTGATGTTCTCTCAATACTTACAGCACCATCCTCAAGTGTTGCTTATGTTCTTCTTCAGAATTTGAGTAAATAAATATGTCATCCAAAAATAAAATGACAAACTTATCTAAGTATTCTCTGAAAATACCATTCATTAAACACATTAAGACAATTGGTGCATTTGACAATCCAAATGGCACCACGGTGAACTCATAATCTCCATACCTAATTCTAAAAGCAGTCTTGTTGATGTCATTTTATTTAATTCTCACTTGGTGATATCCAAATCTGAGATCAATCTTTGAAAATATATGCACGCCTCTCAGTTGGTCAAAGAGGTCATTTATCCTTGGAAAAAGATACTTTTTCTTTACTATTACTTTTTTCAACTTCCTAAAGTCAATACAAAGCCTCAACGTACCATCCTTCTTCTTCACAAATAATAATAGGTATCCCAAGGTGACACACTTGGGCATATATACCCCTTCTTCAGAAGCTCTTCAAGTTGCATATGCAATTTCTTTAGATCTACTCATCCTATAAGGATTCTTGGATACGGGGGCTACTCTAGTCATCAAATTTATATAGAAATCAATATCTCTTTTCGGTAGAAGTCCTAGTATTTCTTTAAAGACATCTTCAAAATATTTTAGTATTGCGCAGTCTTCAACATTTTTCACTTTGTCCTTAGGTTCCTCCTCAATGTGCACTGCAAATAATTGACATCCTTTCATGTATCTTTTCTTCAATTACAAGTTTGAAACTTCTCTGATAGTTACAACTCTTAGAATGCCTTGAACTGCTCTTAAGTTTCCTTCTTCATCCAAGAAAGTAAATACCTTATTGTAATAGTCTATAACAGCATGATGTTGATCCAACCAATCCATACCAATGATGAAATCGTAAGATCCCATAGGTATGATATTCAAATCATATTTTGTGCTCATCTAATTCATATCCATTGGACATGCCTTAACCATCTCATTAATTTTCATTTTTTCTCCTGTAGCTAGTTGCACCAACCAAGGTTTTACAATCTTACTTATTGGCAATTGGAATCTTTCCACCATCTTAGGATCAATTAAAGTAGCAATGGGTTGGTCATTGATATTACCTTCCACTTCAATCATGTGCGAATGAAACTCATATTGCTTGTTATACAGGCCTGCATAGATCCATGGTGCATTTATGCCCATATCTTCAACTGTCACAGTTTTTTGTACATTGTGAACAATCCTCACTTTTTCACCTCTGTAAGGGAAATATTTGTACATGTGGTCTACCCCACAACCCCAACACTTCATTGGTTGTTTCCCTTGTATTTTCCCCATTGCTTCCGTCATTCTAGACTACTTTGGAGTTGGTTGTCCCTAAAAAGTATTTTTGAAGAATGGTGTCTTAGCCCCCTTCTTCCTCTGCTCCATCTTTCCTTTGTTCCCCTTAGTTGATCATAAAGACATTTATCTCACCTTATGGTTTCCTCCAATGTATTGGGTTCATCATATTGTATCTTGTCACTAATAAATGATGGCATCCCACTTAGGTACCTCTAAATTTTAACTTGCTAATCCTTGATGAATGCAACATTTTTCAGCAGCTCTAAGAATCTTCTTTCATATTCATCTATTATCATACTCCCAAGCTTGAGTTCAAATAAATCCTTCATTTTCTTGTCATAGTATCACTTGGTTAATTATTTCTTTTGAAAATATATTTTAAACTCTCTCCAGCCTTCCTCTCATCAATGTGTTGCACTTGCACGAACTGATCCCACCACATTGATGTTTTTCCCTTTAGTTGATAGATGGAAATTCTCCCTTCTATTTGTCCAGAGTAATTATGCAGTTGGAAGTACTTCCTCATGTCCAGTAGCTAGCTCTTTGCATCTTCATCCTTCTTGTGCTCACCATCAAAGGTAGGAGGCTTGATCTTATTCATTTCCCCCTATAGCTCATCCACCCCAGTCCTCCTCCTATGCTTTCTGACAGGAGATAGACTTGAGATATTGTGTTCTTTCCTAAATGAATTTTTTGGTGAGTGGTGATGATTCCTATCAACACCTCTTATTTCTCTTGATCTTTTACCATGAGACGTGTGACTCCTTGACTTGCTTGAATCTGTCTCCTTATCCATTTTCTTTTCTATAATGTCCAAGATTTGCATCAAGTTGATATCGAAGCCATATTGTTGCTCCTTGGCTTTCATAAGCCTCTCATTATCATATTTATAGCTTTGGACATATTTTTGCAGTCCCTTTATGGTTTCTACCAAGTTTATGCGCTCCTCCTTGGATTATGTACTATCAATACCCATATTGATATACAAACCCCTGAATTCATCATCATGGTTGTAATTTCTCTATGCATCTTCCATGCTTTTGACTCTTTGCGATGATTTTCTCATGATCTAATCGTTGTTAATTATGAAAAATGTGCAGGCAATAAGATCTTTTAGATGAATTCATGTGACAAATTAATGAAAACTCTACACCATTTTGTTAGAATCCTTTCTTCTGATTTCTTCAATGATTTTAACGTCCTAATTCAAAATTTCTAGGTGAATAATTGGACTCCTCTGTCCAAAAATTTCCCATCGACTACTCCCTTGCATAATTCTGAGTCTTGCATAGTAAATTATGGTCATTTGGAATTCACCCAAATACCCTTTTACTCTTTCTTTCTTCTTTCAGAAGCACGTTCAATGTTCATGCACTAGTATTCAACATGTACCAATGCACGATGTCAATATTTAACATATACACCGCATATTAGTATTACGCATGCACCACCATTTTTGCTTCACGCAGCCCCAAATTTTAGTGTGCACACCCACACACCATTGTTTTCTACGCATTTCTAGTGTCGCACCCTGCAATGTCAAAATTTAGTGCGCACACTTGTGCTTTCTTATTTTATGTGGACCATGGTCATGTTGTAATTCCAAATTCAACCACTTACTAGTCTGAATTTTCACCTTAATTAGATACTCATCCCATGTAGGCTCAATGTTGAAACTAGGGCTCTGATACCAACCTGTAACATATCCAACCTCCTAGTTGAGTCATGTTACCAACACTTAACAAAATTCTTTGATACCATATTGTAAAGTCTTCACCACCACAACTTTGTTGTATAAACCTCTGATACCAATCTATAACATCCTCAACTCACTATTGAGCAATGTCGCACCAAAAATATAGTGCGCAAATTCTACATTATAACGTTAATTTTCGCAGAAAAACGTGAGGTAACGCACACGATCCCAAGTCGGATCCTTCCACACAAATTTTCCTCTCCGGACACTCATTATAATAGTGGAATTAACTCATAGTACAATTGTGTGCATAATAACTCATAGCACACAAGTATTAAAGTGTGTGTAACCACTCTTAACACATGGTTACTATTGCGCACGCAACCATTCTGGCATCGCACACAAATTTGGTTCTCATTGTGCGCAGACTACTTCCTCGTGCGCACAGCGATTCTGGTGTCTTGTGCGCATGGGTTATTTCCCTGCATGCATGACGATTCTAGCCTCGCCTAGGAAACTCATGACAATTATTACAAAGTTAACTAACAGGAATACTTACTAACTATCATACTCTGCATTTGCAAAAAAAAATTGAATAACAACATCACGCTTACATGTATAAACAACATTATATAGAAAAACAATAATTATTTATAGGCAACGTCATACAATAAATAAACCTATATTAGACATAGATAATTAAGCACAGGGTAATTCAGAAAAGCACATAAAGGAAAATTATCTTTTACAAATAGTCACCAATTGTGCATAGAGCTCATAAGTTCCTCCCATCCATAGACTATGTTGCTCATAAAATTTCAACAACATGTCACCCTCGAGATAAGGCTTAAACTCCACCAGGGTAAAAGGATTCCTAATGCCAAGCTAAGGCTTGATAATTAGCATAATTTCTCATTCCAAGGTTTCCAACTGTTGAAACTAGCCTACAGTCTCTCATTCCCCACATGCATATCCCACCCGAGGATGTGTACCCCTTCTCT
>ML832197.1:24222-67490 GCA_009831015.1 Picea engelmannii | reverse complement strand
TGAAAATACAAATTATCAGTGAAATCATATGTTAAACATAGTAAATCTAATATTTAATATAAATTAGTAAATATAATGTTGGATGTAGGTAATAATAAGATCTTGAAAATAAAGTTCAAATCTAGATCGGTTGGTGAGGATCAAAGACTGGAGCAACTGCAAGTTAGGGTTTGGTAGTCGCGGCCATAGCAGAGGACATCATGAGTACCAAGGGGGATGGTAATGGAACCCCCTCATACAAGCAGGTAGTAGTAGACAGAGGGAAAGGCCCACGAGGCGTAGGTTTCAAGGCACCAATGGCAAGCACCGCAGGATCAGAATCAGAAAAGAGTCAGCAAAGCAACCAGAGGAAAAGCGATGGCATGGGGGAAGAAGCCAGAGAAACTCAAAATGTTGCGCAAGAAACGACGAGCCCCAATGGGACAGAAGGACGCAACCCATGTAAACCAAAGACAACAATGATACCCAAGGTAATACTGAACGATCCGCAAACGCAACTCTACATGGACCAAATGAAGATGCATGCGCTAATCTACAAGTTTATGGGTTTGTGGCCCACAAAAAGAATGTTGCACAATTGGATTAAATATCAATAGAAGCCAAGCGGAGAAGTGGGTCTACACATGGGCTTGAAAGGCTTCTGTTAGCACTCAAAAACGCACCGGCATTTTTGAAGGAAAGATGCCGGATCTTGTAGGGAAAATTTGACTAGCTTCCTGAGCTCCAAATGCAGATCTGAAAGCACCATTGGAAAGTTCAGGATTTGTAGATGTCGATCGACTATTTAAACATGCAAAATAGACTCTCCATGACTGAGAAATTTGATTTTGAAAAAATCTACGCTTTCACCAGCGCAAAAGGCAGAATTATAACCAGTTAGTTGTGGAAAGTGGCGACTTTCAACAGCGCAGGAGCAGATTTTCGGGTAAGTTTGTTGTGGAAAGCCTGTCACGGCCATAATAACCAAATTTTCGCCCAGATCAATAATTTTTGGGTTTGAATGGTTTGAATTCTTCTTCAATAAGCTGGTTATGAATTATCAAATCAAAATCTGAAGGCCATTATTGGAGATGAAAGTCAAAAGGGAATTTTTTGACTAGATTTGGTGATTTTCAAGGGCAAAATGATAGGGATTTTTGGCACACATCATCAAATTCGAATTCCACTTTCAAAGGAACAGATCAAAGAGCCTTGGAAGGCTAGGCTACACTTCATCAACTTTCAACCAATGTTTGAAGACCAAAAGATAGAGGTTGACCTCATCTTGAGGATCTCTCCCTATCTTTTGTGAATTAGTTTTGACTTTCTATTTTTAGAATATTAGATCCATTGTTTTAGGATCTGAAAACTTATTGTAATAGGCTATAAAGCCAAAAACATTTGGAGGAATAGAGGGTTCGATTTTGGGTTCTATATGTTGCTACTGTAAGAGACACCTATTCTTATTATATGAAAAATTGCAAGCTTCCTTCAGTTGTGTTGTCAGATTTTTCTTTTCTGTTCTCTGATATCTTATGAGTGAAGGTTCTGTATTGATGCTCATTCAATCTGCATGTGACTGTCATCTCTCTAATTGATTGATTAAGTTGATAATCATAAGTTATTTCTTTAGTTATTAAACCCATTGTGCTTGTTTTATATGAGTATAATCTGGTTTAATAGCTATTTTCTCTTCCATTTAATCAAACCTTGTCTGACTGCATTGCTAGAAGGCCTTGTGAGATTTTATATTTCTAGACAGTCTTGAACACACAGTCCAGTCCCTAGATATTCATCCTGATCCAAAAACCACATCAATTATTAAGAAAATATTTCCCAAAAAGAGTTAGTTACCAGGCATCTCCGACTTACAGCCTAGGAGAGTTTCCTGGAGTCATAACAAATTGGCGTTGTTGCCGGGGAGAGGAAATCGAAGCTCAGATTCCTTGGGAGACGACAAGATCCAACTTTGATGATAGACAAAGCTTGGACATTATTCGGTTGTAATTATCTATCTGGCAACTCCATGAAGGGCGGATTCAGTGGCGACTCCATTGTTCAGAAATCCGTTGGTGACTCCACTGGTATGAAATGGAAAAGATCTTAGCTAAGAGGTATGCTTTCTGTGATTTTTTAGATATAGCCGGTTTTCCACATCCAGTGCCGACTATAATTGAATGGGATGATTATCTTCCGAGATTCAGAGGAAGCAAGGATGATCATCCTGGTGAGCACTTATTCAATTTTCATAAGTGCATGCTTGAACATGGTTTTGTTCACGAAGATGTCTTGATCAAGCTGTTCAAATTTTCTTTAGAAGAAAATGCTCGTCAATGGTATCAATCTCTTCGTAATCTTAGTATCCATTCTCTGAAGGATTTTCATGTGGCCTTCAATTCATATTACGAGAAGTTTTACTCAGTTGATCTTATTTTTGATAACTGTTGTAAAGAATTTGCATTCCACATCCAGCATTCAGTTAGTATTTCTTCTGATTGTAAAGATGTTGGTGATAGTCATATTATAGACACATTTTTCATTGATTCGAATGTCTCTTATAGTTTTGACTATGGGATTATTTTGATAAAGAAGTTGCTGATATAAATTCAGTATCCCAAGAAATTCAGAAGCAGTTGTTCTTTCCTTCACCATCGATACTTATCATTCTTGATCTAGAATCTGCAGCAGATATCAAACAATCCATGATTAGTACAGAAATCTGTCTACAACCATTTTCAGATTTACGGATAGCTGAAAGTGCCAGTCTTCATGGGAAAGAGAATACCCAGAGATTTTTTTATTTTCAGCTCAAACAACAGGAAAAGGTTTTTCTTTACAGCCTCGCTGATCCTTTTGATGAATATTGCGAGTCTTTGAGTAGAACATATGTCAATATGTCTTTGAAGGAAGGTTGGTTCTTCTGCCCTGTCAAACTCCATTTCTGTATGTTATGGTTTCTAATATTTTTCAAGTCAAGATCAAACAAGATATCAGTAAGTCAGTTTCTTACTTGGCTTCATTGGAAATTCAGTTTTACTTGATCAATCTTCCTTTACTAGTTAGAGTAGGAGTAGATAGGAAGAATAAGTTCTTTCTCTGAGCAGGTAAATTACTTTCAGTTTTCTTAAATTAGACAAATAAACTCCCTTTTCACTCTTAATGGCTGGATTTGGATCATCCCTCCATGTTGCAGTCACTCAGTTAAGCCTTAAATCATGCCATGAGTCAAGCCACAAACCATAAAAAGATCAGTTCTAACACCAATGCCCAAGAGCAAGTGTCAAATTCCAAGTCAATATGTCGAATACCTGTCATCATCACAAGTTATACATAAGTTATCATCAAGCCAAAAAATTCAAGCATTACAATTTTCAAATGTTTAAAGTCTAGGTCACATAGGAATTTAATTCTACATGTCACAAGAAAACCATGCATCATAATTCAAGCCATCAAATTCTCCAGTTCACGGGGCTCGAATTGTGGCAAATGTTGTTGGTGATCCTACGCTGTTTGATGAGGGGATGTCAGATAATAAAGAGCACTTTTCACAATCTATTTCTGTAGGTCAAATAGAGATTGGGCAGATAAAGATAGGTTCCTTTGAGGAATATGAAGGATTTCAAAGACATACTGCCCAACATATACCATCAAATTCAAAGGGTGATGCTCATCAACAGGAAGGACAGTCCTTATCAGCAAAGCAGCAGCATGTGCAGAACTATTCTTCCCAGCAGCTACATGTTTCTCCACATCAGTTGGAACAGAAGAATCAAGGTCCAAGTCATGATGTTGTTAGATTGGAGACTGATCATATGTATCAGCAACAATCAAAGCCAACTAATCTGGAAAAATAGGCAATTGAGAGAGAACAACATAAGCAAGCCACAAATTCTTCATCATATCAACAGCGCCGGGTATCCTCAGGACAGGGCCACTGGCAACAAACTGGGACCAACTATGGTGTAGGTATCGCAAGGAGAACAGACAGTCATGAACACGCCCGAGCCACTATTGTCCAGAGCCGTAAACAACAGGCTACTACCATACCAAGAGCTTCAGACTCATCTCCTGGAGCTGGGCAACACGAGAGACAAGATATGAACAATCAGCAAGCACCAATAGAGATTCCGAAGAGACAGAATCCACAGGGACATTCTCAGCCATTCTCAAATCAAAAGCCTCAGGAATTTTATCAACCAAAGGCTGGTTCAACATCTGGTGATAATGAGAAACACGAGACAAGTCATAGCACTGCCTCACGCAGTGGCTCATCCTGGACTGGTGATCACATAACCAATTATCAATATCGTGATAGATATCACAACAGTGAGAGACGTGGCCGCGTGGAATATGAAGGAGACAAAGTGGCAACACTCTAACCATCGATGAAGATTCAGGAGTCGTGAGCGAAACAACCCATAAATCTCTGATCCAGGCGCACAATTTCAGCTACAAATCCATCCAAGTGGCAGAGGACGGTCGAAACTCCAGTTTGGAGAGCCAACTCATCATACAGGTTGGATCTTGCGGGGCGAGATTTGACAGATGAATTAATGAAGTGTGACGTGGATATTAGAAAGGATCCATATGGAAACATTGTGCTTAGGGGTGGGTCTACTATGTTTCCTGGTATTGTTGATAGTATGAGAAAGGAAATCACTGTACTGGCTCCTAGCAACATGAAAATCAAGGTCGTTGCACCTCCAGAAAGGAAGTACAGTGTCTGGATTAGAGGTTCTATTTTGGCATCTCTCAGCACATTCCAACATATGTGGATTGCAAAGGTCGAGTATGATGAATCTGGTCCTTCCATCTTCCACAGAAAGTGTTTTTAATTTCGGTGGTTGTATTACTTTAGTGATTTGTGAAGATGGGTATTCTAGAGAATGTTTGCTTGAGATGGTGGAAATAGTGCTAAGGTCGAGATTCAGTTTATTTTACCTGAATCTCTCTGCAATCATCTTTACTCAAGAAATCTAGAATATGGCTGACGCTGAGGACATTCAGCCACTCACTGAATCACATGCAGAAACAAATATTACATTAACAGAGGGAACAGTGGCCGAGCATCTGGCCCTTATGGATGGGTTATTGGCAGTTTTGGAGCTGAGGCTTCCTCGGATTCAGGCCTTTACGGATTCGGATCTCGTGTATGACCAGATAGCCCGAGGCCAGAAGCTTCAGAATCGACTATTGCTAGCAATGAGGCGACGCATTCTGGAACATGTTCGGAAATTGGACAACTATGTCTTGACATTTATCCCCAAGTATGATATCATAAAAGCTCAGTTTTTGGCAAAAGAAGCAATTGACATGCCGAGAGCTTCATCAAAGAGAACTGATCTTAGAGATGCATCTGCAATAGAAAATTGCTTGATTCGTTGCGAAGAAAAGGCACCATGGGAGATGGTTACAGTGAAATGTTTTCACAAATTCTGCTCTCATTATATGGTAAGATATGTAGATAGCAAGTTGCAGACTTCCCAAGTTCAAATATGGTGTCCTCAAATTGGTTGTGAACATTACATGTCTGCTGAGGAGTGCAAGGCCTTTCTTCCAGATGCTTGCTTTGAGGCTTTACTAAAATCTCTTGCAGAGGCAAACATCCCTGATTCAAAAAGGGTGTATTGTCCTTTCCCAAATTGCTCTGGAATATTTGACAAGGGACAAGATACATCAGAAAGAGCAAGCTCATCCAGTCCACCAGTTCCCTGCATAAGGGGAAGCCTCAAAATGGACACACTGGTGAAGAAAATATTTTTGCAAAAAGCATTTTCTTCATTCCCCCTTTCTATAACACCAGGACATTCTTCTGTAGCATCACATGCAAGCCAATGCATTGCAACTACCAAGGAGATTGAAGCACACTCAAGCTATCAGCATGAGGATTTAATTTTTTAATGTTCACAAGAACCTACAGAAATCTCTTCAACCAAAAATCACATTAGCACTGTGGAAGAGGCTAAAGATGTTGCACCTGTTTTGCTAGAAGTTCAAGGGTCCAGATTATCATAGAGATGAAGGTGTGAAAAGTAATTTTTCTGCTGGGTTTGTAGCCATATCAGGTATGCCGGATCTGTACTCTGAATCTAGAAATGACATAAACCATGTTCCTGTTGAGGTGGGTCTAGATTTTCATCTAGAACTTGAGGAGAAAGTAGGAACAGTTGTTAAGGAAGACACTTTTCATGATGCAGAAATCAAATTGGATGAAAATTTTCATATTGATAAAGCCAACATAAATGTTGTCCCCTCCGAAATGGCCAGTTGTTCAAAAGATCCACTTCTATGCCAGTCACTCCTTGAAAAATCTAGTGAACCTCTTTCAACAGAGGATGATGTTAAAGTATGTGATGTTTGTGGGGACACAGGTTATGAAGAGATGTTTGCTGTATGTAGCATGTGTAATGATGGTGCCGAACACACTTACTGCATGCCAAGTATGTTAGACGAGGTGTCTGAAAGTGACTGGTTGTGTGAAGGCTACAAGTTGCAGTAGAATGCAAGTGTCAAGACAGTTGAGACACCTCCAAACTTGAGAATGGTGTTGAAGCCAACATTCTTGATCAGCAGGAAACATAACTATGGTTGAGTCACACGTTTTGACTCTAGATCTATATGTTCATCAATTACACGCATAATCCCTGGATTTGAGGAACCCATCAGCAGTCATGATGGAAGGTATGCCAAAATGGGGAGAGAAGAATTCATCATTGATGAAGCATCTATAGAAGAGTTTACAGGTCTTCCAAGAACTGGAGAGTGTTGATTCAAATCCACAGTGCCATCAAATATAGCATCTAGATCTTATTTGTTGCCCATTCACAAAGACTTGATTTGGAAGAAGGACATTCCAATATCCTTTCTGGAACCAGTGGCAGGAGGATAGTTACATCTAAGTCCTGTAAACAGAGGGAGGAGCTTCGTCTAGCAAACCCTGAGGTCTTTGTACTCTTGCAGGTAATCGAGATTCGTCAAGTTTTGATTTTTGGGTAAGTTTCTATTTTCGATGGTTTAGGCGAGCCCATGTGTGTGCTCATTAACCACCGAAAAAACTGAATGACTCCATGGCCCAATAATAAAGGCACAAGGTCTGCTAGGTTCTTGGACACCTCACAGGGAGATATCCATCCCAGTTGGATCCAGATGTTAGCACTCAAAAACGCACCGGCATTTTTGAAGGAAAGATGCCGGATCTTGTAGGGAAAATTTGACTAGATTCCCGAGATCCAAATGCAGATATGAAAGCACCATTGGAAAGTTCAGGATTTGTAGATGTCGATCGACTATTTAAACGTGCAAAACAGACTCTCCATGACTGAGAAATTTGATTTTGAAAAAATCTGCGCTTTCACCAGCGCAGAAGGCAGAATTATAACCAGTTAGTTGTGGAAAGTGGCGACTTTCAACAGCGCAGGAGAAGATTTTTGGGTAAGTTTGTTGTGGAAAGCCTGTCACGGCCATAATAACCAAATTTTCACCCAGATCAAGAATTTTTGGGTTTGAATGGTTTGAATTCTTCTTCAATAAGCTGGTTATGAATTATCAAATCAAAATCTGAAGGCCATTATTGGAGATGAAAGTCAAAAGGGATATTTTTGACTAGATTTGGTGATTTTCAAGGCAAAATGATAGGGATTTTTGGCACACATCATCAAATTCGAATTCCACTTTCAAAGGAACAGATCAAAGAGCCTTGGAAGGCTAGGCTACACTTTATCAACTTTCAACCAATTTTTGAAGACCAAAAGATAGAGGTTGACCTCATCTTGAGGATCTCTCCCTATCTTTTGTGAATTAGTTTTGACTTTCTATTTTTAGAATATCAGATCCATTGTTTTAGGATCTGAAAACTTATTGTAATAGGCTATAAAGCCAAATACATTTGGAGGAATAGCGGGTTCGATTTTGGGTTCTATATGCTGCTACTGTAAGAGAGACCTATTCTTATTATATGAAAAATTGCAAGCTTCCTTCAATTGTGTTGTCAGATTTTTCTTTTCTGTTTTCTGATATCTTATGAGTGAAAGTTCTTTATTGATGCTCATTCAATCTGCATGTGACTGTCATCTCGCTAATTGATTGATTAAGTTGATAATCATAAGTTATTAAACCCATTGTGCTTGTTTTATATGAGTATAATCTGGTTCAATAGCTATTTTATCTTCCATTTAATCAAACCTTGTCTGACTACATTGCTAGAAGGCCTTGTGAGATTTTATATTTCTAGACAGTCTTGAACACACAGTCTAGTCCCTAGATATTCATCTTGATCCAAAAACCACATCAATTATTAAGAAAATATTTCCCAAAAAGAGTTAGTTACCAAGCATCTCCGACTTACATCCTAGGAGAGTTTCCTGGAGTGATAACAGCTTCTTTACAGCAGTTTTCATGAACCTGGAAGATAGGGATAAGATCTTTGAGGGGGGGGCATACTTTCATGTCTCAGTAGGACTGTACATGTGACCATGGAAAGAAAACTTCTCCCAAGAGAAAGAAACTTTTAAAAATGTACCTGTATGGCTGAGACTTTACTCCTTGCCGTTAGATTATTGGCTACCTTCCACCTTTGAAGCAATAGGGAACAAACTGGGAAAATACGTGAAGACATCAGAAGCAACCCTAAAAGGATGATACACATCCTATGCAAGAATCTGCATAGAGATGGATGTATCGGGGGAACTCCCAGAAGCCATAAGCCTGGAATTCGAGGACGAGGAATGGATACAAAACATTGACTATGAGCATATCCCCTTCAGATGCAGAAGATGTCACGAACATGGACACCTAATCAAAGAATTTACGATCATTAAAAAACAAGAAGCGGAAAACACCAAACTAAAGCATGATGAGGATGGGTTTATAAAACCAAACCACATAAACAGAGCTAACAAGAAACAAAATAAAACCCCAACAGGGAGCAATCCGAAGGCTAGGAATAAAACAGAGGGATGGGACAAGACCAACAAAGGGGAGGAAGGAGGAAAGGGAAAGACAAAAGCTAAAGAAGCCAGGGAACAAGAAACAAATGAGGATAAAGATAGCCCAAGAAAGGAGATGGGACAGGGGGGAAGAACAACTCCTATGGATGGAGAAACCACAGATACCCCCACCCCCAAGCAGGAGGCAGACGAAGATGCGAAAATGACTCCAAGCAAGGTAGGAACATAAGATCTTGATCTAAGAGACATTGTGGAAAGGGAAGGTATCGATCTCTCGAACATAATGAAGCAATGGAAAAGGCAGGGCATAGACAATGTACCAGTGGAACAACTAGACCGCATCCACTACCTGATCCTCCTAAGGGAGGAAGCCAAATCCAGAGGGCTCAAGCGCACACATGGGGAGATAGAACACCTAGGAATCAAATCAGGCGAAGTACAAACACAACTCCCACCCAAGCAGACAAGAAGGAAAAAAGGCAGGAAATCAAACAACATAGCCCTATAGGAACTAGGAGCTCTGCTGATAAACTCAGGTAATATAAAAAAGCTCTTTCCCAACTTCCCCCCCACATGTTTAAATGAAGATTATAACATGGAATATAAGAGGCCTAAACAACCCATGAAAGTAGAGAATTCTTAGAAATAGACTTAGGAAGGAACAACCAGACCTCTGTTTCATCCAAGAGACAAAATGCATTGTAGACAGAATGGAAACAATCAACAAAAAACAATGGAGCAAGTACAAGATGTTGGCTATCGAAGGACAGCAGATGGCAGGAGGTATCCTCACCTTGTAGAACTCACAAGTGATTAACCTAATAGAAGTCGAGGCTACTAGGCACACACTTTCGGTTAACATGCAAATCATTGGGAATATAGATATGATTCTATGCACTAATGTGTATGGACCCCAGATGCTAGAGGAAAAGAGAATAATTCTTTTAGACCTAGAAGACCTAAAATCCCGCTCCAGCAACCTCCACTAGATCCGTGCAGGGGACTTCAACATCATCACATCACTTGCGGAGAAAAAAGGAGGCACCAAGAGATTGGATAGAGATGCAGAATAATTATCAACGTTCATAGACACAACGGAGATGGTGGACATCAAAACCAATAACAAACATTTCACTTGGAACAATAAACAGATAAATCAACATCAGGTTGCGACAAGACTAGACAGATTCTTGGTGTCGGAATCCATCATTATGCAGGGGTTAACCTTAGACTGCAACATCCTTCCCTGGGGGGTTCTGACCACTATCCAGTCCAACTGGAAGCAGACTTCCCAACCATCCCCAAAGAATAGACCATTCAGATTTGAGAAATTTTGTATTGAACACCCCACCTTCAAGGAGAAAATCAACCAGTGGTGGCAGGAGGAACAACCAGAGCAAGGGACACATATGTTCAAACTCTATAAGAAACTAAAGTACATCAAATATAAGCTCAAGGAGTGGAACAAGGAATTTTTTGGCAACATAAACCAAGAGAAGAAAAATATTGAAGACAGAATGAGAAGACTCTAGGAAGTTTGCATAGCGGAGGGCTATACAAAGGATCGAAAAAAGGAAGAGATCCAAATGACCCAAGAATGGGAAGGAAGATTCCAGCAGGAAGAAATTCTATGGTGCCAAAAGTCCTGAATCAGATGGCTAAAGGAAGGAGAGAGGAACACCAAGTTTTTTCATAGAACAACCATTGCCAGAAGATGGGATCGAGCGAGAATCCGACAAGGATTAGGATGGGATCGAGCGAGAATCCCACAAGGAGATTGAAAATTCCCTGGTAAGCCACTTCCATGGGATAGCCCAGGAACCCAACAAAGATCGAACGGGTTCCATCCAAAGGATAACGTAGCACACCCCCCGTCTAGTCACCAAGGAACATAATAACAACCTAAACAAACCCATAACTAAGGAGGAAATTGATCGAGTGATCCAGGAGATGCCCAATGGGAAAGCCTCATGTCCATATGGTTTCACAGTGGAATTCTTCAAAGCCTGCTAGGAAGTGGTCAAACACAATGTTTATAAGGTGGTGGAGGACTCTAGACGATCAACCTCCATCCTAAAAGCGTTAAATGCCACAATGATTACTCTAATCCCCAAATAAAATGAAGAAAGGACCCCTGACCTCTATAGACCCATAGCTTTATGCAATGTGGTTTACAAGATAATATCCAAAGTGATAGCCAATAGATTGAAACCCCTCTTACCCAAATTGATTTCACAAGAATAAGCGGGTTTTGTGGAAGGACGACAAATCATGGACAACATCATCCATGCCCATGAGCTAATCCACACCTTTAAAATCCAGAGGATAGGGGGGATGATAATACAACTTGACCTAGAAAAAGCCTATGGAAAAATTATTTGGCACTACATGGTTAAGACTCTGGAAGCCTTTGGTTTCACCCAACACTGGATCAACTAGATTATCAACCTAGTCTCAATGACAAGTTACTCGCTCCAGACAAATGGAGCCCTAGCCAAACCCTTCTGTCCCACTAGAGGCATCATACAAGGAGACCCACTATCCCCCTTCTTGTTCATCCTGATGATGGAAGGTCTCAGTCGAAGAATAAAAAGCGCAACAGTAGCAGGAGAAACAGCCGGCCTCAAACCTTTCAAAAAATTCCCTACTTCCACACACCAACAGTTCGTGGATGACACCTTACTCCATGGAATACCCATGGTCAATGAAGAAAAAAATTTCAAAATGATCTTAGAAGAGTTTGGGGAAGCCTTGGGAGCTGAGATCAACCATTCCAAATCGATGATCTACTTTTTCAACACCAACCCTACAATCCAAAGGAACCTGGCAAATATTTTGGGCTTTGAGTGCAAAACTCTCCCAACTAAATACTTGGGCATCTCCCTGACGGACATAGCATACAAAATGGAAACATGGGAAGGAGTTCTCAACAAGCTACAAGAGAGGGTGAAAAATTGGACGTATAGATCCCTCAACCTTGCAGGGAGACTTGTACTAACCAAGACGGTTCTGCAAGAAATTCCAACCTATATGATGTCCGTATTTCCCGCCCCCAAAGGAATACTACAAAAAATAAGGACCATACAAAGGGATTTCCTATGGTGAGGAGCGGAAACAAAGAAAAAATGGGCCCTGGTGGCTTGGGAGAAGGTTTGCAAGCCAAAATGCAAAGGAGGACTGGGGCTACAAGACCCACAAGTAACCAATGAATCCTATGCGGCGAAACTCTGGTGGCGATGGGTTCAAGAAACTTCTACCCCGTGGGCAACCCTCTAGAAGGCCAAGTATGCCCCAGACATAAATGACCAGGACCAAAATCGTTTTATGGGAACCGGGGAGGGATCATCTATCTGGAACCTAGATTGGTGCAACAAAACCTGGGTCTAGACACACAGCTTCTAGGAAGTAAGGAATGGTAAAACAACCAGATTCTGGGAGGATGCTTGGCAACAGGAACTGAAAATGGGAAATACGGACAGGGAGGAACTCCAATAGGACATGATCATGTAAGGAAAAACCAAAGTCTACCACTATTGGAAGCAAGAAACAGATCGAAACAAATGGAGAATCTGGGACAATCTCAATTCCCAAACTAGAGATCATACCACAACAATCGTGAAAGAGGTGGAGGAGGAACTGGGGAAAAGGAAAATTGCAGTCTCGGAAGAAGAAGACCAATTAAGATGGGGCCAAAAAAATGGTGGGGAATTCAACTTAAAGGAAGCACAACATTACATCATGGACCAAGACCAAAAAGACCTAGTGCAACTATGGGATAAGCTCTAGAGCAGCCCCGAGTGGCCAAAAATAAAAATTTTCAAATGGTTAGTACTTCACAACCGAATTCTAACCTGGGAAAACCTAAGGAAAAGGGGCT
Organism: Picea engelmannii; assembly: GCA_009831015.1. Taxonomy (NCBI): domain Eukaryota; kingdom Viridiplantae; phylum Streptophyta; class Pinopsida; order Pinales; family Pinaceae; genus Picea; species Picea engelmannii. Next base: position 54,689 of record ML832197.1, on the reverse strand, counting down.
TCATAGGCCTGTCACGGTGCCACCTCTGTCAAGCTAAGGAAGAAACAATGAATCATCTCCTCGATGAATGTACCTACACAACAAAGATCTGGGACTAGGTGACAGGTATTTTTCAACAGTCCAATATGACCCGAGGTAACATCTGCACAACCATTAACAACTGGAATGAGAGTTACAACGAAAATGAAGAGGTGAATCTATGTTGGACTCTCATTCCGAGGATGATCATATGGACGATATGGAAATAAAGGAACCGACACATCTTCAAGAATGAAAGCCTTCCAGAAGGGAAAATCAAAGAAAAAATAATATCCATGACAAGAGAAACGGTGCAGAGCCACAACTTCCAGAATGGGAAAGCACAACTCGCAAGTCGGGACTCTAGATTCCTAGAATATTTTCACCTAAAATACAGGCGCAACTGCACACAAATAGGATGACCACCGCAACTCCAAATAGGCAAGCACAACTGGGATCCCCCTCCAGCAGGGTCCCTCAAGTTGAATTTCGACAGGGCGGCAAAAGGAAACCTATGAATGACAGGAATGGGCGGGGTAATCAGGGATAGTGGCGACAACATAATCTGGTTGTACGCTGGGAGTATGGGAAAGTCAACTAACAACACAGTGGAATTGGGATCCCTGGAGATCGACCTCAATAATCTAAGCCATGAAATGATGATAAACACTATCGTGGAAGGATACTCCACTCTAGTAATCAACACAGTGAAGAGACTCCAAAATGGCACCAGAGTGGGCAAAGTTCAGAGAAACTGGCACTTGGCACACTCCCTGCAAAAAATCCAGGAACATCTGCAAAAGATGAACACAGTGGAGTTGTTCTGGGTACGCAGGTCAGCGAATGGCCCGGCGGACAAAATTGCTAATGAAGGGGTTAGCAAGGAAGGATCAGAGTTAGACATGTCAAACACCCACTATGACAACCTAGATTTTTTGTCCTTTTTCTTTGAGGGACATAATCCTCGAGAATTCTATGGGGCCTAGCGTAGACCCTCCCTTCCCTTATCCTCCTCCAAACGACCACAACCTAGCCTTAGCACAAGCGACTTTCGCAACTCGCGAGCTGGGAGTCAAGAATCTCGACTCCCCTTTCTCCAAACACCGATACCCAAGATACAATACAAGTATGGATCCCTCCTCACTAGTACCTGCTACATGTAATTGTAGGCTAGGAGAAACACTAGCACCACTCACAATTTCTCTAGTTGAGGTGCTGAGCCCTCGTGCTCCTCCTTTGTGAATCCCCAAGACCTGAGAGGTCAACGTTACGTGGACTCTGCCAAAGAAACACACACACGCCACGTGTCTCCTCCGTTGTACTCTTCTCACGAGCTGTGTCACCATCGCCCGTCGCATGAGACCTCGTCTCTCGATGATTCACATCCTTAGCGATCAAGGTGAAAATTCTTCATCCTGCGAAACCCCGAGCCACAAAAAGTCAACAATGGGTTGACTCTTTCCCAGGCCTCAAGTGTCCACCACCGGTCACCCGCTTCCACCTTCCTCTGGGCGCTTGTTGTTACGCCACCTATCAACCATGCGGTCCCCACTTACGGATGGGCCACGTGTTTGCACGATCCCTCGGTGATCGACACTTTGCGAATTCTACAATCGAAAAGAAACTCTCTCAAGTTTTAAACCTCCGATAAGCGATAACCATGAAAGTTCTGATCCCACGGTTCTCTCGTGGCCTGGATCCAACGACCATGATCACGTCGCTATCTCGCGAATCATGAGTTCATGTAGTCCTACCCTTGACCACCCCAAGTCGCGAGTCAGTGAAATGCTTCCCTCATGTCAGTGCAAAGGCTAAGATCGACGGTCAATATAGCTCCGTCAGATCCTTGGATCTACGGTCCTGGATCCCATCGCTACTTGCGAAGACTGAAAAGGGTCGAGGTGTTAATGCCTATGCTCCTTCTCTAGATCCATTGGTCTTGACAGATCTGGGATATTTCCAAAAGGATTCCAACCATTCATCTACCAAACGATAAGGTATTCTCTCTTTCTATAATTGGACTCGCTATCCCTTCTGAGCTTGAATCATGAAATTCAACCTCTCGGGGCTTCAAACTCCCACGACTCCAAGACCTTAGAGAGATACTCTTTCTTGCATAAGGTTTCCAGGTCTGGATCGCATGACTCCTTCAGATGGTTCTTGGGAAATCGCCAATGATCTTAGACGAGTCTCTGGGTAAAGGTTCGACACGGTTCCAAGGTTTATGGGGTAATCCTCAGGGAAGAGTACTCTCGAGGAGCATTCCCGGAACATTATGAGAGTCAAGCAAACAAGACGATTCTCAATGGAGTGAACTCATGCCCCAAACTTAATCCTTTGTACATAAACTGACTATGGCATGTAAGTATACACATGCATCCATTATTTCCAGTCTAAAACACCAGGCAATCATTCTACACATAAATTATTATGGGCATATAAACATAAGCATGTATTCATGATATTCAGTTCGAAATACAAGGTATAAAACACTTATCAGATCTACCAGGTGTGATGCAACTGCTGAGAGGGGTGCTCATTTCCACCCAACTGTAGGCTCAGTGACTCCAACCAGATTTACCACTAACCACCCCCGAGCTAGACCACGATGCTTTGAGGTCCAGTCTCCTACTTCCAGCTCAACGGAAGTCAAGGACGAAGGTTACTCTCCTTCTGCTGATACAAAAAAATAATCCAGTATGAAGGTTACTCTCCTTCTCCTGATATTCAGGAATCCCTGTGTTTCCAGGGTTTTCTCCAGTTCTCTTCCGCGATCCCCGTCGTGCACACTCTCCTTCCCCCTTACCACATTTTCTCTCTTGTCAATTTGTCTGCAAGGTTGTGTGTGGCACAAATTTTTCCATCCATGGTCAGGCCCGAGGGCTGTTACGGATGGGCGGTTCACTCCCATCCCCTCATTAACTCTTGAGGAGCCTCCCCACCTACCAATCTGACGGGAAATCCATTCCAGGATCAGAGAGATGCTTTGGTTTTTGAGCAAGTATAAACCAGTACGGTACTGGCTCGGTGGAAATTAACGCAACCATTCCAGGTCCCTTCCACCACCTTTCATTAGCCATCATGGTATCTTTTAGCACATCCCTCTCTAAGCAGTCATGCAACACATATTCATAACATAATTTACATTCATCGACCTTTTATGCAAAGGTCCGTCAAATCAAACATTCACATCTTTTAGTTTGCCATAGCTCTTGGACAATATAGTTATTTTTACAGACTGGGGGAAACAGGGTGTTACAATTCCCTCCCCCTTAAAGGAACATCGTCCTCGATGTTCTATATATCAATATGACGTGTATGTACAGAAGTAAACAAAATCGGATATGCCTATTTCATGGCATCTTCCATTTCCCAGGTAGCCTCATCTGGGCCAAAATGTTTCCACTACACCTTGACCTGTGCAACGGTTCGGTTCCTGAGTGGGGTTTCCTTTCTGTCCAGTATGCATTAAGGTTCTGGCAGGAATTCTCCCTCCGGTTCCACCTAGATCACAGACCAGTCAATTATATGATTAGAATCATGTACATATTTCTTCAATAATGAAACATGGAAAACATTATGTGCTTTTACTGTGGGAGGAAGTGCTAGTCTATGGGATACAGGTCCCACTCTATCTAGAAATTCAAAGGGTCCACAATACCGAGGTTCCAACTTGGCACAATCTCCCATCCTCAGGGAACTCTTCCTGGGCCTAACTCTGAGATATACGTGATCTCCCGTCTTGAATTCTCTTGGAGTTCTTTTTCGATCGGTGTAACTTTTATGTCTGTTCTGAGAGACCTTTAGATTTTGTTTTATCTGAGTCACTTGTTGTTCCATTTCTTTCAACATGTCAGGTCCAATCATAATTCTGTTTATGATATTACTCCAACTGACTAGAGTGTTGCACGGTCTACCATAGAGGACTTCGAAAGGGTGCATCTTCAGGGATTCTTGGTAGCCATTGTTGTAGGCGAATTCCACCAGTGGCAGGAAATCTTCCCACTTTTTGGGTTGATGCATTACATGCATCCTTATCATGTCTTCTAATATTTGGTTCACTCTTTCTGTCTGTCCATCGATTTGAGGATGATAGGCTATGCTAAACAGTAATTTGGTCTCCAGACCAACCATCAAGGATTTCCAAAAGTTGGAAGTAAATTTCGTGTCTCTGTCAGACACGATGTCTTTAGGCATACCATGTAGTCTGAATATCTCCTTCATGAATATGTTGGCGACATCTATTGCCTTGCAAGTCGACTTGACGATGATAAAATGAGCGGACTTGCTCAGTTTATCCACCACTATAATGATGACGTCATTATGTTTAGTCGATGTTGGTAATCCAGTGATGAAATCCATGGATATGGTCTCCTATTTCCATTCCGGGATTGGTAGAGGTTGTAATAATACTGCTGGGTGTCGGTATTCTGCTTTAACCTGTTGGCATTCTATGTATTTGGCTAAGTAATTAGCTATGTCTTTCTTTAATCCGGGCCAATAGAATTGTTTCCTAGTAGCTGTGATCATCTTCTGGTATATTGGATGACCAATATATGGTCTTTTATGTAGTTCATCCATTATGAACCTCTTCAAGTCATCATAATCTGGAATATACAATATGTTTTTGTAAGTTAGCAGATCTCCATCTATCCTTCGGTAGCTTTCATACTTTATCCCTGTGGGTTCTTGCTCCAGGTAGGAGGTCACAGTCTGGAACAATCTGTCTGTTTCTTGTGCATTCCTGACTCTTTCGTTGACATTTGTCTCGCAGGTGCTCACCGTTGTCAGGTGAATTGTTTTCATACTTCTACTAAGGGCATCGACCACCTTATTTTCCTTTCCCTTGATATGTTTGATTTCGAAATCAAACTCACTAAGAAGGTTCATCCACCTAGCATGTCTAGCATTGAGTTTTGGTTGGTCAAATAGATATCACAATCCATAATGGTCTGTCATAAGTACAAATTTATTTCCCATGAGGTAATGCCTCCACATTTTTAAGGCGTGCACTATGGCGGCCCGTTCTAGATCATGGGTCACATAGTTGACTTCGTCCTCATTCAATTTTCGGGATTCATAGCGGACTACACTTTCTCCTTGCATAAGGACTCCTCTAAGCCCTTCCTTGCAGGCATCTGTGCACACGAGGAAGTCAACTTCGGGATCGATGATCTTCAATATGGGTGCATGGGTCAATAGATGTTTTAGGGATTGAAATCTTTCTTCACATTCTTGTGTCCATGTGAATTTAACTCCCTTCTTCTGGAGGGCAGTGATTGGACAACCAATCTTGGAGAATCCTTTTATAAATCTCCTATAGTATCCTGCTAATCCTATAAAGGATCTGATATCTAAAACGTCCTTTGGGGTAGGCCATTCCATGATAGACCTGATATTGGCAGGGTCTACTGCTACTCCTTCTTCAGATATGGCATGGCCCAAGTAATGTATTTGCTTCTGGAAAAAGTCGCACTTGCTAAATTTGGCATAGAGCTAATGTTCTCTTAGCACTTGAAGCACAAGTCTAAGATGTTCCTCATGTTCCTCTCTATTCTTGGAGTAAATTAATATATTGTCAATAAAAACCAGTACAAATTTGTCTAGGAATTTGCTAAGCACATTGTTCATCAAGCACAGGGGCATTGGTTAATCCAAATGGTACTACCACAAACTCATAGTGACCATATCTCGTCCTGAAGGAAGTTTTGTTGATGTCTTCACCCTTGATTCGGACTTGATGGTATCCAGATCTCAATTCAATATTTGAGAAGATCGAAGCACCTCCCAATTGATCGAACAGGTCATCGATTCTGGGTAAGGGGTACTTGTTCTTTATGGTTACCTTATTGAGTTGTCTATAATCTATGCACAGTTGGAGGGTACCATATTTCTTCTTTACAAACAAAACTGGTGCTCTCCATGGAGACACACTGGGCTGGATATAGCCTTTGTCCATCATTTCTTTTAGTTGTAATTTAAACTCAACTAGCTCAGGTGCGCTCATCCTGTAGGGTGTCCTAGACACTAGCACCGCTCTTGGTGCAAGTTCTATTGAGAAGTCAACGTCCCTTCTCGGAGGTAGACCCGGTGCCTCTTCTGGAAATACATCTCTATATTCTCTTAGTTTTAACCATGCTCTGATACCAATTTGTCAAACACCCACTACGACAACCTAGATTTTTAGTCCTTTTTCTTCGAGGGACAAAATCCCTGAGACTTCTATGGGGCCTAACGCAGACCCTCCCTTCCCTTATCCTCCTCCAAACGACCACAACCTGGCCTTAGCGTGAGCGCCTTTCGCAACTCATTAGTTGGGAGTCAAGACTCTCGACTCCCCTTTCTCCAAACACCGATACCCAAGATACGATATGGGTATGGCTCCCTCCTCACTAGCACCTGCTACATGTAACCGTACACTAGGAAAAACACTAGCACCACTCACAATTTCGCTAGTTGAGGTGTTGAGCCCTCGTGCTCCTCCTTTGCGAATCCCTGAGACGCGAGAGGTCAACATTATGTGGACTCTGCCAAAGCGACACACACACGCCACTTGTCTCCTCTGTTGTACTCTCCTCACAAGCTGTGTCGCCGCTGCCTGTCGCATGAGACCTCGGCTCTCGGCGTTTTGCGGCCTTAGCGATCAAGGTGAAACTTCTTCATCCTGCGAAACCCCGACCCACGATAAGTCAACAATGGGTTGACTCTTTCCCAGGCGACAAGTGTCCACCACTGGTCACCCGCTTCCACCTTCCTCTGGGCGCTTGTTGTTACACCACGTGTCAACCACACGGTCCCCACTTATGAATGGGCCACGTGTTTGCACGAGCCCTCGACGCTCGACACTTCACGACTTCTACAATAAAAAAGAAACTCTCTCAAGTTACGAACCCCTGATAGGCGATAACCACGAAAGTTTTGATCCCACGATTCTCTCGTGGCCTGGATCCAATGACCACGATCACGTCGCGATCTCGTGAATCATGAGTTCGTGCAGTCCTACCCTTGACCACCCCAAGTCGCGAGTCAGTGAAATGATTCCCTCCTACCAATGCAAAGGCTAAGATCGATGGTCAATAGAGATTTGCCAGATCCTTGGATCTACGGTCCTGGATCCCATCTCTACTTGCGAAGGCTGAAAAGGGTCGAGGTGTTAACGCCTGCGCTCTTTCTGTATATCCATCGGTCTTGACATATCTGGGGTATTTTCAAAAGGATTCCGATCGTTCGTCTACCAAATGATAGGGTATTCTCTCTTTCTATAATTGGACTCGCTATCCATTCTGAGCTTGAATCATGAAATTCAACCTCTCGGGGCTTCAAACTCCCATGACTCCGAGACCTTAGAGAGCTACTCTTTCTTGCATAAGGTTTCCAAGTCCGGATCACATGAATCCTTCAGACGGTTCTTGGGCAATTTTCCCTGATCTTAGTCGAGTCTCTGGGTAAAGGTTCGGAACGGTTCCAAGGTTTATGGGGTAATCCCCAGGGAAGAGTACTCTCGAGGAGCCTTCCCGAAACATTACGAGAATCAAGCAAACAAGACGATTCTCAATGGAGCGAACTCATGCCCCAAACTTAATCCTTTGTACAGAAACTGACTATGGAATGTAAGTATACACATGCATCCATTATTTCCAGTGTAAAACACCAAGCAATCATTCTACACATAAATTATTATGGGCATATAAACATAAGCATGTATTCATGATATTCAGTTCGAAATACAAGGTATAAAACACTTATCAGATCTACCAGGCGTGATGCAACTACTAAGAGGGGTGCTCATTTCCACCCAACCATAGGCTCAGTGACTCCAACCAGATTTACCACTAGCCACCCCCGATCTAGACCATGATGCTTTGAGGTTCAGTCTCCTACATCCAACTCAACGGAAGTCAAGGACGAAGGTTACTCTCCTTCTTCTGATACATAAAAATAATCCAAGATGAAGGTTACTCTCCTTCTCCTGATATTCAGGACTCCCTGCGTTTCCAGGGCTTTCTCCAGTTCTCTTCCGCGATCCCCGTCGCGCGCGCTCTTCTTCCCCCTTACCACATTTCCTCTCTTGCCAATTTGTCTGCAAGGTTGCATGTGGCATGAATTTTTTCATCCGTGGTCAGGTATGAGGGCTATTACGGATGGGAGGTTCACCCCCATCCCCTCATTAAATCTTGAGGAGCCTCCCCACCTACCAATCTAACGGGAAATCCATTCCAGGAACAGAGAGATGCTTTGGTTTTTGAGCAATATAAACTAGTACGGTACTGGCTCAGTGGAAGTTAACGCAACCATTCTAGGTCCCTTCCACCACCTCTCATTAGCCATCATGGTCTCTTTTAGCACATCCCTCTCCCAACAATCATGCAACACATATTCATAACATAATTTACATACATCGACCTTTTATGCAAAGGTCCGTCAAATCAAACATTCACATCTTTGAGTTTGCCATAGTTCTTGGCCAATATAGTTATTTTTACAGATTGGGGGAAACAGGGTGTTACAATTCCCTCCCCCTTAAAGGAGCATCGTCCTCGATGTTCTATGTATCAATATGATGTGTATGTACAGAATTAAACAAAATCGGATATGCATGTTTCATGGCATCTTCCATTTCCCACGTAGCCTCATCTGGGCCAAAATGTTTCCATTGCACCTTGACCTGTGCAATGGTTCGGTTCCTGAGTGGGGTTTCCTTTCTGTCCACTATGCATTGAGGTTCTGGTAGGAATTCTCCCTCCGGTTCCACCTAGATCAAAGACCAATCAATTATATGATTAGAATCATGTACATATTTCTTCAATAATGAAACATGGAAAACATTATGTGCTTTTACTGTGGGAGGAAGTGCTAGTCTATAGGCTACAGGTCCCACTCTATCTAGAACTTCAAGGGGTCCACAATACCAAGGTTCCAACTTGGCACAAGCTCCCATCCTCAGGGAACTCTTCCTGGGCCTAACTCTAAGATATATGTGGTCTCCCGTCTTGAATTCTCTTGGAGTTCTTTTTTGGTCGGCGTAACTTTTCTATATGTTCTGAGTGACCTTTAGATTTTTTTTTCTCTGAGTCACTTGTTGTTCCATTTCTTTCAACATGTTGGGTCCAATGGTAATTATGTTTACGGTATTACTCCAACTAACTAGAGTGTTTCACGGTCTACCATAGAGGACTTCGAAAGGGCTCATCTTCAGGGATTCTTGGTAGCCATTGTTGTAGGCGAATTCCACCAGTGGCAGAAAATCTTCCCACTTTTTGGGTTGATGCATTACATGCATCCTTAGCATGTCTTCTAATATTTGGTTCACTCTTTCTGTCTGTCCATCGGTTTGAGGATGATAGGCTGTGCTAAACAATAATTTGGTCTCCAGACCAACCATCAAGGATTTCCAAAAGTTGGAAGTAAATTCCATGTCTCTGTCAGACACGATGTCTTTAGGCATACCATGTAGTCTGAATATCTCCTTCATGAATATGTTGGTGATGTCTATTGCCTTGCAAGTCAACTTGACAGGGATAAAATGAGCAGACTTGCTCAGTTTATCCACCACTACCATGATGGCGTCATTATGTTTAGTCGATGTTGGTAGTCCGGTGATGAAATCCATGGAGATGGTCTCCCATTTCCATTCCGGGATTGGTAGAGGTTGTAATAATCCTACTGGGTGTCGGTGTTCTGCTTTAACCTGTTTGCATTCTATGCATTTGGCTAAGTACTCAACTATGTCTTTCTTCAATCCAGGCCAATAGAATTGTTTGCTAGTTGCTGTGATCATCTTCTGGTATCCTGGATGACCAGTATATGGTCTTTTATGTAGTTAATCCATTATGAACCTCTTCAAGTCATCACAATCTGGAATATACAATCTATTTTTGTAAGTTAGTAGACCTCCATCTAAGCTCCAATAGCTTTCATACTTTTTCCCTGTGGGTTCTTGCTCCAGGTACGAGGTCACGGTCTGGAAGAATGTGTCTGCTTCTTATGCATTCCTGACTCTTTCTTTGATATTTGTCTCGCAGGTGCTCACCACTTTCAGGTGAATTGTTTTCATACTTCTACTAAGGGCATCAACCACCTTATTTTCCTTTCCCTTGATATGTTTGATTTTGAAATCAACTCACTAAGAAGGGCCATCCACCTAGCTTGTCTAGCATTGAGTTTTGGTTGGTCAAATAGATATCGCAATCCACAGTGGTCTGTCATAAGTACAAATTTCATTCCCAGGAGGTAATGCCTCCACATTTCTAAGGCGTGCACTATGGCAGCCAGTTCTAGATCATGGGTCACATAGTTGACTTCGTTCTCATTCAATTTCCAGGACTCATAGCAGACTACACTTTCTCCTTGCATAAGGACTCCTCCGAGCCCTTCCTTGCAGGCATCTATGCACACGAGGAAGTCATCTTCAGGATCAACGATCTTCAACACGGGTGCGTGGGTCAGTAGATGTTTTAGGGATTGAAATCTTTCTTCACATTATTGTGTCCACGTGAATTTAGCTCCCTTCTTCTGGAGGGCAGTGATTGGACAACCAATCTTGGAGAATTCTTTTATAAATCTCCTATAGTATCCTGCTTAGCCTATAACGGATCTGATATCTAAAACGTCCTTTGGGGTAGGCCATTCCATGATAGACTTGATATTGTCAGGGTCTACTGCTACTCCTTTTTCAGATATGACATGGCCTAAGTAATGTATTTTGTTCTGGAAAAATTCGCACTTGCTAAATTTGGCATAGAGCTAATGTTCTCTTAGCACTTGAAGCACAAGTCTAATATGTTCCTCATGTTCCTCTCTATTCTTGGAGTAAATTAATATATTTTCAATAAAAACCAGTACAAATTTGTCTAGGAATTTGTTGAGCACATTGTTCATCAAGCACATGAAAGTGGCAAGGGCATTGGTTAATCCAAATGGTACTACCACAAACTCATAGTGACCATATCTCGTCCTGAAGGAAATTTTGTGGATGTCTTCACCCTTGATTCGGACTTGATGGTACCCAGATCTCAATTCAATCTTTGAGAAGATGGAAGCACCTCCAGATTGATCGAACGGGTCATCAATTCTGGGTAAGGGGTACTTGTTCTTTATGGTTACCTTATTGAGTTGTCTATAATCTATGCACAGTCGGAGGGTACCATATTTATTCTTTACAAACAGAAATGGTGCTCCCCATAGGGACACACTGGGCCGGATATATCCTTTGTCCATCATTTCTTTTAGTTGTAATTTAAGCTCAACTAGCTTGAGTGCGCTCATCCTGTAGGGTGTCCTAGACACTGCCACCGCTCTTGGTGCAAGTTCTATCGAGAAGTCAATGTCCCTTCTCGGAGGTAGACCCGGTACCTCTTCCAAAAATACATCTCTATATTCTCTTAGTGTGGGGTGGTATTCGAGGCTTGGTTTGTCATCTTCAACCGATTCCAACACCTGTATCGCATAAAGTGGACATCCCTTTCTGCAAGACTTTCTCATTTGAAGGGCTGATATTCGTCTCATCGAGACAGGTTTTTGGATCCCTCGAAGGGTTATCCTTCTTCCTTCTTCACCTATACATTCTAAGGTTTTATGGTAACGGTCCAGTTTGGCTATATATGTGGCTAGCCAATCCATACCAATCAACAGGTCATATAATCCTAGGGGTAGTATGTTTTTTTATTTATGTCTGGAGGAATCAACAACTAGTTGGGCACGTGCTCACGTTACACATGGCTGTGTTATCCAACTGCTACCACTATAACCTCCAGGTGTGCCCACGAGGCCCCATACGCGACACACATTGTAAGTCGGGGGGAGTTGAACTCGAAACCTCATGGAACTTCATTTTCACGACACTTGCCAATTGAGTTGCCCCCCCGGGGGCCCTAGGGGTAGTATGTTAAGGGTTTCTTGGGTGGGGAATTCACCCATTGTGAATTGGCAAGCTGGTATGACCTCGGCTACCTTTCTTTTGGTGCCAGTGGCTAACTATACCAACCATGGCTTGGTGTGTTTATGTGGCTGTAATTTACACTTATCAACAACCTTAGGAGCTATATAACTCAAATTTGAACCAGGGTCAATTAGAATAGACACTAGATGGTTGGTGATCATACCTTCCATCTCCACCACTGAAGCTTGGTGGTCAGCTTGTTTATTATCCAAGACTGCATAAATTTGCGGCACACTCCTGGCCACATCATTGACGGTGGTAGATTCTTGAACGTTGTAAATTATCTGACTGTTATGATGTTGGTGTGGGAAATCCCTCAATAGATGTTCTTCTCCACAAACCCAACATTTCAAGGGTTCTCTCTTTGGGCTATCAATATTTCCTAGGGTAGATCCAGAAGTTTTATTTCCTCTCTGGGAGGGAAAATTCTACTGGTGTACACTTCGGGTTGGGAAGCTCATCCTTGAGTCCTTTTTATAGTTTTTAAATCTTGGGGATTTAAACCCCTTTTTCTAGAATCCCAAAATATTCTTCTGCTTCCAGCCTTCGCGAGGTTCTGTCCGATGCCCCAACTGTTCATAACAATATCTTGCCTTTCAGATAGTGTCTTCTAGGGTCTTTGGCTCGTCAAACTCAATCCTGTTCTTATAGTCCTTAGGTAGTCCACTGATGAATCATTGCACCTTTGACTTTTTTTCTTTTATATGGGGTACGTATCTCAGCAACTCGAGGAATCTGCTGACATATTCCTCTATGGTGAGTTGCCCCAGCTTGAGTTCATAGAATTCTTTAGTCTTTTCGTTGAAATAGTTTTCTGACAGACACTTCTTCATGAAATATTTCTCAAACCATTCCCAAGATAGGTCCTCTTCGTGAATCCCTTTTACATTCTTAAGGTCTTCCCACCAAATGGAGGCCTTTCCATTCAAGTTGAAGGTGGCTACTCGGGCCTTCAAGTTTTCTGAGAAGTCATGGACTCTGAAATACTTCTTTAGTCCAAGCAGCCAGGCCTCCGCTTCCTCCCCCTTCTTTATTTCACCGTCGAAAGAGGGTGGTTTGGCCTTCTTGAATTCTTCAAGATTATGACTTTTGGAATGCTTTCGCTTCTTCCATTTTCTTCGGGAATAAGAACTAGTTCTTCTACTAGAAGATCCCTCCGAGTCGCCAGTTTCTTTTCTAGAGGAATCGTCTGACGCTTGTCCCTTATCTCTGGGGTGGACCTTTCTCGAGGTGCTCTTCCCAGTGTGGCCACTTAAAAGACCACATTTCCATATCTCAGGTGGACTTCGAATTTTCTTTATCTGTCATCGGTCCGCGTGACTGGTGTCATGTCCATGTTGCAATTGTCTTTGTATGTCGGATAAACTCTGCAACAAGACGGCATTAATTTTTGTTTGCTTCTCTTGCTCTTTTATCAACCTCTCTTTGTTGGCCTTACAACTCTGTAGTTCGACCATGAGGCTTCTCACAGTCTCAGCTAGATCTGGAGGGGTCTCTACCGCCCTCCTTTTGTCAGACTCTTCTTCTCTATTGTGGGAGCCATCCCCCGCTTCGTGTTGCGTCACCATTCTATGCGTCTACAGTTTTCCCGCGATTGATCGTCCGCTTGTGTGTAGGAAAAACACTTGTTGTTAGTCAATATTTATATTCATTTATAACCAGCGCATAATTCATATATATATATATATTCAAATACATACACACAATAAAAATTTTCATTCTTAACTCTGACTTTTGATAAAGGGGTTAGGATAGAGGGTTACTCCTTTTAAGAGTACTTCAAATGGAGTTTCTGCGCAACTCGTTCATGAGCCCAAGCAGGCCAAGTGTTGTAACCATGCTCTGATACCAATTTGTCAAACACCCACTACGACAACCTAGTTTTTTCATCCTTTTTCTTCGAGGGACAGAATCCCCAAGACATCTATGGGGCCTAGCGCAAACCCTCCCTTCCCTTATCCTCCTCTAAATGACCACAACCTGGCCTTAGCGTGAACTCCTTTCGCAACTTGCGAGTTGGGAGTCAAGACTCTCGACTCCCCTTTATCCAAACATCGATACCCGAGATATGATATGGGCATGGCTCCCTCCTCACTAGCGCCTGCTACATGTAATTGTAGGCTAGGCCAAACACTAGCAGCACTCGCAATTTTACTAGTTGAGGTGTTGAGCCCTCGTGCTCCTCCTTTGCAAATCCCCGAGACGCGAGAGGTCAACGTTACGTGGAATCTTCCAAAGTGACGCTCACACACTACTTGTCTCCTCCGTTGTACTCTGCTAACGAGCTGTGTTGTTGCCGCCCGCTGCATGAGACCTTGGCTCTCGACGTTTCGTAGCCTTAGCGATCAAGGTGCAACTTCTTCATCCTGCGAAACCCCAACCCACAATAAGTCAACAATGGGTTGACTCTTTCCCAGGCAACAAGTGTCCACCACCGGTCACCTGCTTCCACCTTCCTCTAGGCGCTTGTTGTTACGCCACTTGTCAACCACGCGGTCCCCACTTATGGATGGGCCACGTGTTTGCACGAGCCCTCGACTCTCGACACTTCGTGACTTCTACAGTCGAAAAGAAACTCTCTCAAGTTCCGAACCCCCGATAGGCGATAACCACGAAAGTTATGATCCCACGGTTCTCCCGTGGCCTAGATCCAATGACCACGATCACGTCGTGATCTCGCGAATCGTGAGTTTGTGCAGTCCTACCCTTGACCATCCCAAGTAGTGAGTCAGCAAAATGCTTCCCTCCTGCCGGTGCAAAGGCTAAGATCAATGGTCAATAGAGCTCTGTCAGATCCTTGGATCTACGATCCTAGATCCCATCGCTACTTGCGAAGGCTGAAAAGGGTCAAGGTGTTAATGCATGCGCTCCTTCTCTAGATCCATTGAACTTGACAGATCTGGGGTATTTCCGAAAGGATTCCGACCATTTGCCTACCAAATGATAGGGTATTCTCTCTTTCTATAATTGGACTCGCTATCCCTTATGAGCTTGAATCATGAAATTCAACCTCTTGGTGCTTCAAATTCCCACGACTCTGAGACCTTCGAGAGCTACTCTTTCTTGCATAAGGTTTCTAGGTCCGGATCGCATGAATCCTTCAGACGGTTCTTGGGCAATCGTTCCTGATATTAGTCGAGTCTCTGGCTAAAGGTTCGGCACGGTTCCAAGGTTTATGGGGTAATCCCTGGGGAAGAGTACTCTCGAGGAGCCTTCCCAGAACATTACGAGAGTCAAGCAAACAAGATGATTCTCAATGGAGCGAACTCATGCCCCAAACTTAATCCTTTGTATAGAAACCGACTATGGCATGTAAGTATACACATGCATCCATTATTTCCAGTCTAAAACACCAGGCAATCATTCTACACAGAAATTATTATGGGCATATAAACATAAGCATGTATTTATGATATTCAGTTCGAAATACAAGGTATAAAACACATATCAGATCTACCAGGCATGATGCAACTGCTGAGAGGGGTGCTCATTTCCACCCAACCGTAGGCTCAGTGACTCCAACCGGATTTACCACTAGCCACCCTGAGCTAGACCACGATGCTTTGAGGTTCAGTCTCCTACTTCCAGCTCAACAGAAGTCAAGGATGAAGGTTACTCTCCTTCTTCTGATACAGAAAAATAATCCAGGACGAAGGTTACTCTCCTTCTCACGATATTCAAGACTCCCCGCATTTCCAGGGTTTTCTCCAGTTCTCTTCCGCGATCCCCGTCGTGCACACTCTTCTTCCCCCTTACCACATTTCCTCTCTTACCAATTTGTCTGCAAGGTTGCGTGTGGCGCAAATTTTTTCGTCCGTGGTCAGGTCTGAGGGTTGTTACGGATGGGTGGTTCACCCCCATCCCCTCATTAACTCTTGAGGAGCCTCCCCACCTACCAATCTGACAAGAAATCCATTCCAGGATCAGAGAGCTACTTTGGTTTTTGAGCAAGTATAAACCAGTACAGTACTGGCTCGGTGGAAGTTAACACCACCATTCTAGGTCCCTTCCACCACCTCTCATTAGCCATCGTGGTCTCTTTTAGCACATCCCTCTCCAAGAAGTCATGCAACACATATTCATAACATAATTTACATTCATCGACCTTTTATGCAAAGGTCCGTCAAATCAAACATTCACATCTTTGAGTTTGCCATAGTTCTTGGCCAATATAGTTATTTTTATAGATTGGGGGAAACAGGGTGTTACAAGACACCACTTGGAGAAACATCCCAAATGGTCAATTCAAAATAGACTGCATACAACTAGCGACAAAAGACCGTGACAATAGCTTAAGTATGAAAGGTCACATCGAGAGGAGCGGTGCAAGGCCAATAGGAAGGCACGACGAATCCAGGTAGAATCTTCATGACCAACACCCGATTACAAGTGACAATGCGGGATCAAACCACACAACAGATGGGGGTATGACATCAAGGTCACATCAGTAGGAAAAATTGTTGGGTTAGTGCAGGAGAAAGTACAAATGGTACTCAACATGTCATGAGTGACGTAGGACAAAAAATGTTACCACACATCAGTAGGGTCATACCTCTCCCAAGAGAAGGTACGGGGAAGAGCAAAGTTGGTTACACAACGAATAGGGGAAATGGCCAGTGCAGAGATAACAAATGGATTTTCATGGTCACACATACCGAGATAGAGAAAAATGATGGGAAGGAACACCTTTACGGGTAGACCATGATTGCAAGGATGAGTCCGCAGCCAAAGGGTTTCCATAAGAGGCGAAGCATTAGGAATAGATGCAGTCGGGTAAAGTGCAACAACAAAAGCCACCACAAAAACAAGGGCCCAAAAAGAAGGAACCCCTGGGGAGATAGGAACAGGAGGAGAATTCAAGGAAAGAACCGCCACAATCTACCCAAGATGGTGCGTATGAAGACAACGCACATCAAAAGAAACACCCAGATGGAAGAAAATCCAACAATCCATAGGAGGATTTCAAGGATGGAGCAAGCGGCCCGAGACGCCAAGGGTACCTTCCAAGTGCTGGTCGATCCGAAAGGACAAGCGACCATCACTAGGTGGGAGAGGGAAATCATTGCCACGTGCAAGGGCAAACCCTGGGAGGAATTGAGCCAAGAAGCAAACTGGATAACGGACCCAGGGACCATGCAGTCCAGGGAAACCCTCTACCATAAGATGGTAGAGATGGCATGGCAGACAAAGATGTTAATAGGCAAAGTGAGCACAAAAAATAAAGCTGCCAGTCGGAAGGGTAACAAGGACCAAAAAAAAATTGCTAAAAGAAATCATGAGTCGCCTCAACAACCTGGACGCTAGTACAAAATGAATTGCAGAGGACCAGAAGAACCAAAAGGAGAAGCTGGAGCGAATGGTTTCCCAATTCCACTTATACTTGCGCTACATCCATCAT
This sequence comes from Picea engelmannii, assembly GCA_009831015.1. NCBI lineage: Eukaryota > Viridiplantae > Streptophyta > Pinopsida > Pinales > Pinaceae > Picea > Picea engelmannii. Next base: position 37,335 of record ML832197.1, on the reverse strand, counting down.
ATGGACATATCACCAGCTGATGGAAATGGAGCACCAACCCGGATCAGGAAGACCCACACGGTGGCCCAAAAGGAGGAGAGCAAGGACAAGGCGAAAGATGGAAAGAAGAATCTCATAATCCTGGACTAGCGTCGGGTTAGCCAATGATCAGTGAATGTGACTGGGCTAGTCTTAATTGATGTCTTGTGTTTTTTATGTTTTTGTTATGATTAGCTTGTCAAAAACTAGATATGTTGGGACTGGACCGGTTTCCCAATGTGGCAGTCCAACCATACCCCTCTGCTATCTCAAAGAACACAACTATGGAACCCCTGGGCTGGTTTCCTTTTTGGCAGACCAGGGAATTCCTCTTTTTGTATATTAGTCATTTTTAGTAATACAGATACTCACACCCACTAACTTAAATAAAAATAAAAAAATTAGATATATGAAAAAGAGGAAAATGGCAAAAATGGAAAATTTAAAATATTCTTGCATACCTCAAAGTACGCAAGACAAAGCATTTACCATTGTTCGATCCTTGGGAAGTCACTACACCAAAGTAAAAGGTTGTTCCATATTTTTTAGGAGAAACAACTTGCAATTTTAGAGAACCAATACCTTAGGAATATACCACACAATGTTTTTGGAGAAGTTTTGGGTGAGCAATGTGCATTTAGAATTTTTAGATTGATCACGATTTTGTTGAGTATGGTGGTTTTGAACTTGATAAAATGGAAATGATATTATTTAATCATTTTATTATGTTGATTTATTAAAAATTGTTATTTTTTTAATAACAATGAATTGAGAAGACAAAAAAGAATGGAAAAAAAATTAAAGATTTTTTATTTATTTATTTTTAATTTTAAATTTAATATTAAATGTATTTTAAATTTATAAGATTTTTTTTTTAATCATGTGTTAATCATATGCATTGTATTATGCATTGTATTATTGAAATTTATACAAACATATATTTTTAACACTAAAATAAAACAATAATATATTGTATCAATTTCAATAATAATACATCACAAAACAATTTAGAGTATTGAATTTAGCAACGATACACTGCAAAATGATCAACGACCAAACATTATCAAACAATTCGATGCTTAGATTTCAACATCGATACTTTACAAATGATATCTTTTTGTTCAAGTAGTTAGACAAGTAATTCATAAATCTTTATAAAAAACAATTTCAATAATAATACATCACAAAACAATTTAGAGTATTGATTTTAGCAACGATACACTGCAAAATGATCAACGACCAAACATTATCAAACAATTCGATGCTTAGATTTCAACATCGATACTTTACAAATGATATCTTTTTGTTCAAGTAGTTAGACAAGTAATTCATAAATCTTTATACAAGGGAGTTGGGCTAAAAAAGAAAGGAAGGAGAGGAGAGAGGTAAAATAATTCCAATTCAAATGCAAGGGGTGGGGTAACCTATAAGCATTGTCTCATCTTCAAGATGGAATAATAAAGCACTGAAAATAACCACATTTTTCAAGGCCTCAAGCCCAATGTTTCCTATCGTAATTTTCAATTTGGATTGATTTATTAGGATTGACACTTTAACAAATGTGAAACGTCTCAACATTTTTTTTATTCCATCTTTAAGATGGATCAAGTCGACGTAGCTATAGCCCATTGGTAAATTAGTGGTAGTTTTCCACTATTAATTCAATTTAGATTCACTTCGGACGATACTCTTGCATATTACCGAAGAGTCTTCAAGATTACAAGTCACAAGAGTGATAATCTATTAACTCCAATGTCAAAACTTGATCTTGGAGTGATAATCTATTAACTCCAATGTCAAAACTTGATCTTGATAAATACAAATAGATTTCATTAGAAATTAATGGGTTTGAGGAAACAAATCCCTAACCTACAACGAAAACAAAAAAAGGATTGCTATTTTTTTTGTTAAGTTGTTCACACCAGATTGTATTATCTTAAAAAGAGATTATACAATGACTTTGTTGTTGCTTTGCCACTAGGGAAAACATATCAACAACAATAAAGCAATTTATCAAGTCTAGTTGTCTTTAGAGACCATTGTAACTTGAAATTATTGACCAGAAAGTGCCAAAAACTATGAACAACAAAATAGAGTTTAATAATGATCTTCCCGACGTACGGATAACTATGAGGAGGCGGGGCTACAACTCCTAAAACACTGATACTAGCAAATAAATATTAGGAAAATCATGAGAAAATTAAACCAAGGGAGGATGGTCTTCCACCACAGGAACCTGGGGCTGAGGACAGTCCAGCGTGGAGAAGTCCAGAGCATCTATATTTTTGGCGAGAAAATAGTTGAGCTTGTGGTCCAGGAGCTTTACTTGAAGTTGCACATTGTCTAACTAAAGGAGGATTTCATGGTAGGGTTCATATATTTCCACCAACACTTTCCCTGTTAACATTTTCATATGCCAATAGAGGTCAATCGTGCGATAATATTTGGATTCCCTTGCTCGCATGGAGCCAGGGTTAGGAATCTAACCATGGATATTTTTGGTGACCTCTTCAACTTCTACAAGATCAATCTTAGCTTGGATTTCTGGTGGAGTGTGCGCTTGATAATCAACCACGTAACCATCTATTGATGAGACTTGAATTTTGGAAAACATTACCCTACGATGACCTCCCTTAGAGCGAAGATGGGAGCCACCTCAAGCCATGATAACGATTAGGAAGAGAGAGCAGAAAAGGAGGTGGAGGGAGGGAAAAGAAACAAGACAGAAAAAGGCTAAAAGTAGAGCAAAGCACAAAAAGACTAAAAGTAGAGCAAAGCACAAAAATGCAAGAGAAAGTAGAGTAAGAAACCATAAAAATGTCAGGAGGAACGATAAAATATATCAAAACACACTAAGACATGACACATCTAGAAGTTTCCCACGAACTGATCCAAAATTTCCAAAACTAATAATAAGTTCATCTAGAGATAAAAAATCCTTATGAGGAAGAGAGGGATAATCAACCTGCAGAGAAAGGACGTTATCAATCAAAAGCATGCAAAGGGATGAGCAGACATGATTTGAAATAATTAGGGGGAGAGCCAATTTTTGAATGGAGGGGAAAGGTGGGCGCTTTTCTTGGGGAGCGGTCCCTTCATTTGATTTCAGCCACACTTGATCTAGGGCAAAGAAGGATCATTGCCAAAAAAAATAGTCAATACCAATATATTTTTATTTAAAATAAAATGAAGTTTTTGTTGATAGAAGGGTCTTGATGTCTCATATAACATCTCTTCACGTATAAAATATATCAACTCTCTTCCCACATTATCGACATAAGGGTTTTGATAACTGGACGGATCACCAATGAAGCTCTTGGAGGCGTAGACCTCTCAATCTAATTAGTGTATGTGGATTTTATGAGTCACGTCTAGGTTTTAAAAGGCATAAAGTCGAGATGAAGGCATTTGGTTTTACAATTTTTTCTAATATTAATAATATTTATATTTCATGTGTATGAGGTTAAATTGTAATCAAGGTTTTATATATTGGCTTTATAAATGGGTTAACGTTGGTTACTTGGAAAAAACACATGATATTTTTGTTAAAGTCTTCACATTAATTAGTATGGGATATTTATTTTCTTTTATATACAAATTTGGGTTGAATTACATTTTTTGGTGCTGGAGTAAGACTTTAAATTACTTTTAATTGACTAAGAGCTCATCTTCCTCAAATATAAGGAAACAAGTTAACATCCCAAAACCCATACACATCTCACGGGAGTGGAATCCTACCCCCCTACAAACCACCAACAAGCTAGTATAAGTGGTTAGGTTTTGTTTTTACACAATGATGCAACTACACATGGAGGTAGATTTTAGGTTTCTACTTGGTCAGTAACACTAAGTAACAAAGACTTTTTCCTATTTTGAAAAAACAAATACAACAAATATAAAACATTAAAAAAATACAAATTAATCTCTTTTTAATATAATCAATTTTATTATAGACATCATAATTAAAGACTATTAACAATGATAAAATACTGTTAAATATACTTAATTGTGTACATAACTAATGTGTTAGTTATTATTACTTAGTTATTGTTAGAGCCTTTATTTTTATATAAAAGTTGGAAGGTTCAAATTTTCTTATTTATGTGTAATATGTTAATGTAAATTTAACAATTATAATCGATTAATCAAAAACATTTATACATAAAAAAATACATTATTTTTTTCCCAAAAGAAAAAAATATTTATATTCAAGAGAGATGAATATACATGTTTTTGTCCCCTTCAAAGACTATCTAGTCTTTGAACATCCCGAACATAAAAAATTTATAATAGTAAAAAAAACATGTCATGACCATACTATCCATCCAACATTACAAACCTTATTGTCTATTCATATTAAAATAAAAAGAGAGTGATTAGAACTAAATATCCATAACTTCAGTCTCCTTCCCTTCAATATATTCATAGAAATTGAGGGCTCTTATAGGAAGAGACAAAGCCTCCTTGGATAGTTCATTTGTCTTTACGTTGATTTCCGTGTAAATGTGCATAAAGGAAATCCATTAAAAAGCATGAGTAGTTGTTTCGATCTCATGGAGTAAAGGCCTTAGCCTAACATCCATCATAGAAGTTTTTTTCCTATCTCATTCACTAACCAACTTCGAATCTCCTAGGACCTACAACTTCTTTAAACATTTTTTCATGGCTGCCTCCAATAATGTCCAAAGAGAAAGAACTCATCTATGTTGTTTGTACCCCTTCCAAGGGCATACCTGATTTGTATATGATGATTATCGTTCAAATAGAGAACAACCCCCACACCACAATGATCCAGGTGGATATCAGTGGCCACCCACCTATTCCAACTGGTTCAAAACAGTTCTTTGGCAATTTACTATTTTTAGCAGTTTTTTGGGTCCTAAACTTCTAGGGCCATTTTGAGGGCCTAAATGATGTTTTTTCACGACCGAGAACCTCAAATATTTCTCAAGGATTTGATTTATCCTATGAAATGAAGCTCCTCATCAAGACCTTTCCAACAAGCTATCGTGCGCCCTAAACAAAGATTGTATGCAAAAGTTGCGACCCCAAGAAGTTGATGTACTAAATTACCCCAACGGGGCCCACATGAATTTTGGCGCTTCATCTCCTAGGGTTAATTTTTTGGATGTCTAGGGTTTTGGAATTCATGTTTATTGTAAAAAGGCCTTTGGAGCCTCAAAGATAAGTTGCCACCATTCTAGCGAGTCTTTCACTCTGTAATTTTATAGTTTTGTACATTTCACTCATTAATAGAAATTGTGTATCACTGTATATATGTGCATCTTGTTATATATGTCTGATATATCTCTGTTATATTATTGATAAATCTTTGTACATTTCTTTACTATATCTTCGCTCTCATTTCATGCCAAAAATAATCTGGATCAGTGGCATCAGAGTAGGCTGCTCTTGGTCGCTTTTAAGTGCATGTCCCTGACGAGGTCTAAGTGTAGAGAGTTGGGTGTCGAGCTTGTCTCTCTTGAGGACAATCGCTCTCTCACACCCAAGAAACCCTCCATGGTGGAAGAAAAGAAAAACAATGGAGAAAAAGATTCTATTAATCTATTGTTGGAGCAAGCTCTCACGTGAGAAAGGGACAAAATGATGGAGAATTTTGGCCACATCCTTCAACACCTATTGATAACAATAGGTGCATCTTCATCAAGTGGCCACTTTGGAGGCACCTCTCATTTCAACGTACAATTTAATTTTGATATTCCCGTATTTGAACGTCGGATATATGCATATGCCTTAGAAAAATGGTTAAAACTGCTAGAAGGTTATTTATCTGTTCACAATTTTAGCAACGATACACTGTGAACGTAGTATGTGGCTCGTTTTAGCACTTTTCCTTGATCGATGAACTTGGAAAAATTAATCTCCTAGAATAATTTGAAATAAAATAATATATACTATGTGAAGTCCAACGGAACTATCATATCAATGAGAGGACATTAAAATTCAAATTCATCGTTGTTATACTTGCGGTGAAGCTAACAATACAATAAATTTACTTAAACATCCCAAAATTGATTTTCTTGTAGCTTTTCGATGCTTCTCTTATACAAACAGATCCTGGAAACTATAAGCATGGCTCGTTGTATCTATTCCTTGATTGAAGAAATTGTTCACATGTTTAATGCACTTCATAGTTACTGTTAAGACCATCAATGGGGATTTCTTACACCAATTCCCGCTTCCGAAAATTGTCATCCCCTTTCTTTTTTCCCTATGCTTTGCCTTTCTGGTTACTTACTCATTTTTCAAAAAATGTCTAGGTGCGGGAGTTGGCGGATTCACGTCTTTAGATTTCCACTGTTACTTTTATATCACCATCCCGACCGACCGCTTCCCCGTTTCATACTGAACAAACTTTTTGGATCGCAGGTTCCCGGATAGGTGGGTTCAACATTGCATTTCCATTGTTCCTCCGCCTGCAAACAACACCCGGAATTTCGTGATCTACAAATTAGAAAACAAATTCCCCTTTATCTCGTTTGCTTTTACTTTCTGTTTACTTGGTCCTTTTTCCGAATGTCTTGTGCTTTTATATACAATACCCGAAGTTCTGCAATATACAAATTGACCCTCGAAATCCGTCATTGTCTCCTGTTCCATGTTACACATTTTGCATTCAATAGTTGGTGTAGATACAATTTGATCATTGAGCCCTCATGTCTCATAAGTAGAGCTTGTGGCCCTGTTTTCATGCCTGTCAATATTCCCTGTTCCGAGTATGTCTAATGCTTTTATATCACGAGTCCGACCAACTGCTTGTCCATTGCATACTTGGCCACTATTACCATCGTCGGTTCCTGGCTAGGCTTGCTCAACATTGGGCTTCCATTGTTCCACTATGTACAAACAACACCTGAAATTCTGTGATATACAAATTGACAGCCGAAATCTGTCATTGTGACATACAATTTGACCATCAACCCCTCACGTCTCCTGAGTATATCGTGTGACCCTATTTTTTAAGCCTTCCCAACCACTTTCCATACTTGGCCATTTCTTGGAATCTGTTTCGCGGATTGTCGGGTGGACGAAATGTACAATTATTAGTTGCTCTTCGCCATCCCTTCCACCTTCGTACTTCTTTCTAGATATGCAATTATTAAGCTTTAATGCTAGTAGTTCATCGTGCATGAACCGTTAAGATTGTCATTAATGTCTGGAAGGCCAGAGAAATTTTTTCATTAATACAAATTAAATCAAGATTTGCGGAGAAAAGTGTTATCCTTTCCAAGTATTCATTTCAAACATGATGCAATCTCTTTCATGCGTCGGTCGGTTGGCACCTTTACAAAATCTCTAATTCTTAATCGCTCTTTGCTGTCACCGCCACCTTCACACTTTTTTCTAAATATGCAATTAGTAAGCTTTAATGGTAACGACTCATTACGCACGAACCCTGGAGATTGTCATTGATCAACGAAAGGCTTGAGAAGATCTTCCATTGATACATATTAAACCAAGATTTGCGGAGGGTTATATTATCCCTCCCCAATTTTAGTTTCATCTGGAGAAAACAAAAATTCTTGTTAACTTATGGCAACAGTTCCACAACAGTTCTTTCCAGATACAATAAACACCTTTGGGCATGATGGCTAGAGGTTCCAGTATTCCAAGGAATATTCTTACTACTCATCTCCTTCCGCCTAGGAGCAAAAAATAAGATGGTCCCTTGGTGCACTGAGAGATATATTTCAAGCCAAATAATTCTAAGGAAACCCTGCCTGCTCAGACAACCTACCCGCTTGCATTGATGGATGGCACAGAGGTTGATGCGATGGATTTGAGCCGGAAGAAGATGATTTGATGGACGATGATACGACAATGGATGGTGGCAATGCAGACACTATTCCCACTCCTGCGCCCAAATTTAAATCAACCATAATGGGTGACACTTCCTGGCTCGACGATGGCGGTCCTGACAACACCAAAATAAGGGGTTTCAGAAAAGAAACCGACGCTGAACGCAATAGTTTCTTTGTAGCTCGAAAGTAGGAATTCCAAAGGTCCAAATTAGCCAGTTCTGGGCGAAAGTCTTTCACTGTAAGGAAATGATCTATTGATGCTCCCAGAGATATATTTCAAGCCAAAAAAATATTCAATTGTGGGACCATTGTCCTGTTCTCTGGATATACAATTAACATCTTAGGGAATGAGGACCATAACTCCCACTGGTGCAAGGCATATTCCTACTAGTCATCTCCTTCCACCCAGAATGGACTAATTTGGGCCTTTGGAATTGCTCGTGCAACCTGTGTCCCTGAATTTTTCGAGTGTGAGGAGGTGGTTTCTTGGTGTGTCCTAACTTTAAGTTTCGAGCTATTTTGTTTGCCCTGCAACATTTTTCATCTTCTTCCTCATAGGAAGCTTGTGAGAACTATCAATTTTACCGCAAGACTATTGTTCATCTGCTTCAAGACAAGGATTTATTCCATTGTGGAACCACTCTCATGTTTCTTTGTTGCCTCAAGTCTTTCACCAGATATTGAGATTGGGGCACCAAGCATTGACCCATTGAGGAGAAGACTGCAAGGATTTCCTAAAAAAAAGCATGGTAATCAGTTTTGTATGCATGTTGAAGAGCATATCGATGGCTCCTGCATGTTGCAGATTCTGTGCATGTGTTTATGGAAAATATGTTCAATGTTTTGGCCCAAAGAACTCGGTCCAATTTCTATGGATAGATATACATTGCTCAATATTCTTTTTTTTTTAATGAATTTACTATTAAAATTTTTGCCTTGGAGTCTTGGTTGCTGCTTCTTTTCTGAATTTAACACCTCTTCTCATTGGCATGGTTCGATAGTCTCGTAGTTCTTCGATATTTTATTTGCTTAAGTAATTTGTTCTAAAACTGAGCATTTAACAATTATATGACAATGCATTGTGTTGATCCATCAAGCTTTTATGGAAACAAAAATGAATTTCAGACAGTTTCAAACCAACGTTCAATTCTATTCGTAATGCAGATAGAACATAGCAAGACAAAATCACAATGTTGCAACAAGATCATCATTCTTGTTTCTAGACATGCAATTATTAAGCTTTAATGATAACAACCCATCATGCAAGAAATTTAATACTTAAGTTAATATGTTAAAGTCATGGAAGAATATATCAGAACACAATTACTCTCACAAGTTGCAATAAAATCTAATATTTAACAAAGCATTTGCTGACAATTACTAGAAAATGATGGTTTTACAACAATGGGGCTTGTTTGAAACCAATTCCCGCTTACGAAAATTTCCCTCCGCCTTTCTATTTTCCAACTCTTTTATCCCCTTGTAGTTTCTCTTTCTGGTTACTTAGTCATTTTTTTTTTCCGAAAATGTCTTGCTGCACGGGTTGGCGGATTCACGTGTTCACATTTTCATCCATGCTTTTATATGGCGATTCTGACTGAGCACTTCCCCTTTGTCTAAATTACACTTTCGATTGTTCCGTGACCTGCAAACAACACTCTGGCTTCTACAATATGTAGATTTACTTATGGACTCCCACATCATCCCCTCTTTCGTGTTACACATTTTGCACTTAAATGTTCTGATATATACAATTTGACAGTTGGGGCCTTACGTCTCCTCGAGAACCCTTGTCACCCTATTTTGAAGCCCGTCTGATCACTTTCCACACTTGACCATTTCTTGACATCTCTTTCGCGGATCGTCGAGTTCACGGGTTCAGAAAATTTCCAATTTCTAGTTGATGTTTCCTATTCCCACTACCTTCATATTTCTTTCCAAGTATATGCAATATGTATACAACTTCTCCATAAACATACAAAACATATCTTTCCAGGAAATGGAATATCTATTGCAGATTTGAATATATTGGACCTTATTTTCCCTCTTCAATACTTAACCAAATTCTCGTTTCTTTTTCACCTCTACTCTCTCTTTCTTGTTACTTAGTCATTTTTCTGAAAGTGTCTCAATGCATGCGTTGGACGACTCACGGATTCACATTTGCGCTCGTTCTTTTATATCGTGACTCTGACCGACCGCTAGCCATTCAATGCCTAGCCACTTTTCAGATCGTGGATTCCCGGGCATGCAGGCTCTATATTTCACTTCCATTGTTCTTTGAACTGCAAACAACACCCAGACCTCCGCGATATACAAATTTACTGCCACAATCCCACATCATACCCTCTTCCGTGATACACAGTTTTCACACGAAAGTTATGAGACCTACAATTTGACCTTCGGGTCCTCACGTCTCCTGGGGAACTATTGTCACCCCATTTTGAAGCCCTTGCATCCGCTTTCCATATTTCGCCATTTCTTGGAACCTCTTTCGCGCCTCCAATTCCATACTTACTCGAATTTTTCTCTTGCAGATTCCTGAATAGGAGAAGTGCACTTCCATTGTTCCTTGACCTGCAAACAACCCCCTGGATTTCGCGATATACAAATTGACTTCCAGACTCCTACATCAACCCCTCTTCCGTGTTACACAATATGCACTCAAAAGTTTCGATCAATACAATTTGACCATCGGGGCCTCACGTCTCCTCAGGAACCCTTGTCAGCCTAATTTGAAGCCCTTCTGACCACTTTCCACGACCATTTCTTGCAATCTCTTTCGTGGATCGTCGGGTTGGTGGGTTCAAACAATTTTCAATTCCTAGTCGTTGTTTTTTGTGCCCGCCACCTTCATACTTCTTTCCAAGTATATGTAATAAGTATATAACTTCTCCAGAAACATGCAGAAAATATCTTGCCAGGAAATGGTATATCTATTACAGATGTGAATATATTAACCCTTCTTTTTCGTCTTCTATACTTAACCAAATTCTTGTTTCTCTTTTCCCTGTACTTTATCTTTCTCGTTACTTGGTCGTTTTTCTGAAAATGTCTAGTTGCACGGGTTGGCGGACTTGTGGGTTCACATTTAGACTCATGATTTTATATCACAACTCTGACCAACCGCTTCCCCATTCCATACCCAACCACTTCTCCGACCACGGATTCTTGAGTAGGCGGGCTCTAGATTGCACTTCTATTGTTCTATGACCTGCAAACAACAAACTGACTTCCACAATATACAAATTTACAACCAGACTCTCACATCATACCGTCTTCCACATTACAGTTTGCCTATCATCCCCTCTTCTGTGGTACACATTTTGCACTGAAAAATTCCGAGACATACAATTTTACCATTGGGTCTTCACGTCTCATGTGGAGCTATTGTCACCCCATTTTGAAGCTCGTCCATCTGCTTTCCATACTTCACCATTTCTTCAAATTTCTTTCGCAGATTGTCGGCTTGGCGGGTTCAATAAATATCCAATTCCTAATCATTGTTTTCTGTGCCCGCGCCCTTTGCACTTCTTTCCAAGTATGCAATAACTAGGGTTTAATGCTAACAACTCACCATGCCTCGAGGAGACCGTCATAATAACTGTTCCTACACAACTTGTACATAAACATGCAGAAAATATTCTGCCAGGTAATGGGATATCTATTACAAATACTTACCAACTTTTTCGCTTGCGGCCTACCGGGGAGGCAGGTTCAAGATTTCCCTTGCATTGTTCTGTGACCTGCAAACAACACTCGAAATTTCCCAATATAGATGTAGAAAAGTGTTAAAATATTGTGTAACTGCAAAGAATATTCTTATCCCCCTTTTTGGATAAAGATAAAATATATTTATTATTGATTAGATCAATTCCCTTTTGTGGATTGATCATGTCGGGCATTGTAATTGACCAAATCCCCTTTTGCGGATTGATCAAACCCTAATTGTAATAAAGGTGGTTCTAACCACCCAGAATGAGAAGTCGACCCTGCCAGTGAAAAGACACTTTTGTTCACACTTGCTAGATTGTAAAAATAAGAGAGGTCACCACCTCATTTAGACACACACTCATCTCACTCATCTTGTGTGCAAGTATTGAAGGAAGCTGCAGTTACCAGTTGCCGGAAGAAGGAAGAGAGAGAGATGCACATCCTTGGGAGAGGAATTTTTGTGTTGTTTGGTTCATTGTCTTGGCATTGTATTAGCTATCTATATTAAGGAAGTTTTTCTAGGTTTTCTTCCCCATGAGGGTTTCCCAGGATAAATGTTGTGTACTCTTGTGATTGTGTTTCTCTCAGTGATATTATCTATGTTATTGTTATCTAGTAAATTGAAAGTAACCTAATAATAGCAGAAACTTTAACATGGTATCAGAGCTAAGTTGAAGAGAGCATATTTCACAGGAAAAAGAAAAATGTCACTATTGTCGTACATGAAAAATAGGGATTTTTATTGAAGAATAATTTAATCCCCAAATCCATCTAGAAAGGTGTGCCCTACCTCAAGGAATATTTTGGCATCCTCAGCGCAACTTTTTAGTGGATAGATCTCTCGGAAAGTGAAACCCTAGTTTTCACAAAGTACCATAAGTACTAGAAAACCAGAGTACCAAAAGTACCAGAGTACCAGAAGTACCAGAAAACCAGAAGCACCAGTCCAGAAATGCGTAGATCAAGTTTGGAGGGGTAAAAGTTGGATTTTATGAAATCTAAACACACCAAACTACTCGCATTAGTCCAGCGCATCTTTTGGTGAGTTCAGTTTTCAAATCCAAGAAACTTGTTTTTTCTATTATTTCTATAGCCTGGAGGGCTAGGGTTTCTTCTACAAGAAAAAAAGGCTACCAACATGAGCATAGAAGACAGGATAGAAGGATCTAGAAACTTCGGATCTTGGAAGCATAGGTTGCAGATGATTCTAGACGAGAATGATCTCCTAGAACATGTTACAGTGGGTGTACTAGAACCAGATGAAGAAGAGAAAAAGACCAAGCATAAGAAGAATGAAAAGAAACCAAAGAGAATCGTGCCAGATTCAGTAAAGGATCACTTGATCCCTCATATTTTCGAACTACATACAACAAGTCAAATGTATGAAGCACTCAATAGATTATATGAAAGCAAAGACATTAGCCAAAATCTTTCCTTAAGAAATCAGCTTCGTAATATGAAGTTGGAAAACTCAAAATCTATCACATCCTATCTTATGAGAGTTTCTCAGATTAGAGATCAGCTTGCATCTATTGGAGATGTCATTAGTGACAAAGAG
>ML832197.1:0-12927 GCA_009831015.1 Picea engelmannii | reverse complement strand
GTTTTAATGCTTTGAATAGGTTTATATGCTTTATTGTTTTTATTAGAATTATTTGATGATCTTGATTGTTGATAGGTTATTTGAAACATTCTGAGAAGACCTCCTGAAGGGGAGCTAGTGTTTTCTTTCCTACAACAACTAAGTCTTTCTAAGTGTATTTATTTTCAATGCATGAGTGTTTACTTGATGATCTTGATTGTTGATGGGTTATTTGAAACATTCCAAGAAGACCTCCTGAAAGGGAGCTAGTGTTTTCATGCCTACAATAGCTAAGTCTTATTAAGTGGAATGCAAGAGTTAGGATTTGATTGAATTTTCTTAGATTAGAGTTAGATGCCTACTCCTGCATATATTTTGCTGGCATCATCACAAGCTTATGAGCATCCCTAGTCGATAATTAAATGAAAGCAATTTAAGCAATTGAATTGCCCCAACAACAGTAAAAAAAATTGAGACATAAAATTCGACCGTCAGACACTCACCTCTCCTGAGTATCCCCCGTAACCCTATTTTGAATCCCGTCCGACCGCTTTTCATACCTTGTCATTCCTTGCTTTCTCTTCTCCGTCTCCGTCACCTTCACACTTGCCTATACTAAAAAAATGTTTATATATATATCTTGTTTCTAAATATGCAATAAGTGAGCTTTAATTCTAACAACTCATCATGCAGGAACTGTATAGATTGTCATTGATGATCGAAAGTCTCAAGGAGATCTCCTATTAATACGCATTAAACCAATATTTGCAGAGGGTTATATTATCCCTTCCAAGTGTTGATTTCAAAATCATGGAATGTTGTTCACACGTTGTCGGGTTGGAATGTTCACGAAACCTCCAATCCTTAATTGCTCTTCGTCGTACCCGCCACCTTCGCACTTCTAAATATGAAATAACTAAGCTTTACTACTAACAACTCATCATGCAACACCCATAGAGATTGTCATTAATGAGAGAAAGGCTCGAGGAGCTTTCCCATTCATAAGAATTGAACCAACATTTGTGGAGGGTTATATTATCACCTCCAACTGTTCATTTCAACCATCATCTAGAGAAAATGAACGTTCTCATAAAACTATGGCATCAACTCGACAACAGTTCTATGGTGATATAGTGAACATCTTCGGGTGCAAGGACCATAACTTCGAGCGGTCTAGGGCATATTCTTATTACTCAGCCCCTGTCGCCCAGAACAAAGTAATTTGGACCTCTGGGATTGCTCGTGTAGGCTGTGTCTCTGAATTTTTTGACTGTAAGGAGATGGTCTCTTGGATCACCGATAAATATCTTTCAGACCAAAGAATTATTCCACTGCGGGACCACTCTTCTGTTTCTTTGTCACCTCAGGTCTTCCGCCAGATGCTAATATTTTTAGAGCCAGCATTGACGTTCAAAGGATAATATTCCAAGTAGTTCCTAATAAATCATAATATCAGGTTGGACATCTTGCCCTAGTTCCTGGAAGACTCGATGGCAGTTCCTGAAGATATCACAAGCTTGCAGGTTAGTTCATTTAGAAATCCATTCTGGGAAATTTCCTGACTGTTTACAAGAATAATGGGACAGGAGTCCACATCAACTATTTCCTGCACAACTCTTTATATTTTGTATTTCACAGTCAAGGAACAAGCCATTTTTATTGGGGCAAGCTAATTTCCCATGAAATATGTTCCCAATTGTCAAGCTTCAAAAAGGAGAAGAAATTTTATGTCATCCTACTTGGTTTTTGCGATAGCACATTGCTGCCAGTTTCCAAAACTGTCTTTGTCCAAGAAGGTAAACTGGGAATTCGACCCAGTAACATTTTGGTACCAAGCCTTGTGGAAGTACAAGGCCCCCCACTGTTTTTATGAGGTTTTTAATGGCTTTGTGTCTGTTTTAAAAGTTTTAATGTTAGGAGAAGTTGTTCCTCGCATATCTGACCAGGTAACCAGGTTTTTGGACAGGAAAGGGGCACTTGAACATATGGATAATTACATTGTGATAAGAATTTTTGGCTCTAGGGAAAAACATTCTCTCCTTCTATGTCACATTACAGACATAATGTTTGTTACAAAAATAACAAGGCAATACAACTACTGGTTGCATGTATTCCAAGAGAAGAGAAAAAAAAATAGTTCATTCCTTTGCCTTAGAAAGTCGGGGACTTCATGTTGAGGAATGTCAACAAAATTGACAAATTCATAGCCCATTTCAGCAACTTGAACCTAAGATATGTTGAAATCCTAAGAGGGTTCGACCCTAATAGTTTTTTTTTAGAACATTTACAAACACTTGTCTTCGAGAATTATTTTTTCAAAAAACACCTGACCAAAAATAGAGACACTGATGACAACGCTCCTGCTTCTGATGTCAACGACCTAGAAACACTACAAAGCACCACTGAATTGTACAAGCAGCAGGGAAAAGGCCTCGGTGAGAAGAGTGTTCAATCGACGGATAACACTCCCAAAAGTATGACATCCCGGAGCATCGCTCCAATGACCCATCACAACAACAAAGAAACTCATAATTCTTCAAACAAAGGAGGAGATAACGACCCTCCTCACCCTAAAATTGATAGTTCTCACAAGATTCCAGTGGACAAGAAGAGAAAAAAAATTGTGCGACAGGTGGAAGAGCCCGAAACTGAGAGTGAGAACATGGAACTTGAGCCTGATCTGGATAGCGTATTCTGCTACCTTGATCAGCCCGGAGACGCGATCCAACATAGTCGTCCAATGGACATAGCTGATACCAATTTTTTTATGAATATGAATCCTTCGTGTTCCAGAGCGTTGTTTTTGACAGCCAGTCCAAAAAACTAATTGTTGAAAAAAAAATGTAAAAAATAAGAAAGGAAAATCTCGTTCAGAGGTTAACCTTGTGAAAATGAGGCCATCCAAAATATGTTGAATTCACATAGCGACCGCAGATGCTCTTGATGATTCCATTGGAGTCATTGAGGCTAAGAATGCTAGACTGAAGGACTGGGTCAAGGAATTGGAAGAATCTTTGATTCCTATGCCATTGCTTGCCAATCCTTTGGCACACCCCTGCAGCCAAGTTAAAAGGATTCTCCAGCCTCCTCGCATCGTGTAGAGGATATGTGGAGAATAATATCAAGAAAATAATGGACCTAATTTTTGAGTCGTGGGAAACATCACAAACGATGGCTTCCCTTGGAACGAGGGCAGATAATTTTCTCGAACATTTGTAGTTAGAATTAAAAAATGAAGAATGTTTATATTTAGACATGGTCCTTCCTTTTGGCACCTTTGTCAACAACATGACAGAAATGAGAAGACAACAAGATCTTCCATCCAAAAACCGGATCACTCAATTAAATACATGCTGGAAAGAAAAAGTGAAGAACATGTATCTCATTGTCCAGTCATGTGAACAAGTCATATCAAAGAAAGAAAAATTATTCACAAACCTGACCAAAATAGACTTAGCCGGAAGGACCAACGACTTCCAAGACGCCAACTTAATCGTCAACTCCTTGCCCTTAACTAAGAAAACCTTCAATAAACAGATTGATATTTTTAAGGCATTGTCTTTGGAAAAGTTTTACAACATCCTTGAATATGGTGAAGATGACATCGACAACTGGCTAGTCAACTATTTGATACAGAATGAACAAATTGATCAGGCTCTGCGTAATCTTTCTTTCGATCTAAGGGAATTAGAAAAGGAAATTTTCAACATAAAAATCCAGAATGAGATCAATGTCGCCCCCTTGAGAAGCTACATTGAAGAATGGCTCAAGAGGGAATTGAAGCAGGTCACCGACGAAAGGAAACAAACAATTGCCACGATTTCAGTAGCCGTCGACAACATCAATCAAAAGGCATAAGCAAACAAATAGCAAAAGGGGTGATATGTACCATCACTGTAAGTCTATACTGATCACATCTTGATTTCTCTATCAATCCAATTTTTCCACTTTTTTAAATAGAAATGTCTAGCCAAAGACTGATACCTTTCAATTTATTGTTTCCAGGTATTACACTCTACCGTTAACCACTTCTTCTTTCCACAGTCTTATTTTTTGTACATATTTCTCTTATGGTTTGCGGGAGCCCCACTCCCAGTCTATATGAAAAACGCATTTAAATTTCCAGGAATATGTAACAAACAATATTATTTTTTGATATATTTCAAATAAAACTATTTTTTATCTCCTTTTATATATATGTCCTCATAAATTTTTATCTTCCACTATGAGGAATGTCAAGAAATTGTGTTTATTTAATTTCAAAACTGTTTTTTATCTCCTTTTATATATATGTCCTCATAGAGTTTTATCTTCCACTATGCTGAATGTTAAGAGTGTTTATTTAATTTTAATATAACTTTTTTTGTGCTGGCACATATAGAGACAAAATAGACAGAAATTTTGAACATAGCAAAATAGATTATATAGTTTCAAAAAATAAATGGGACTCTAGGGGGCATGTGTCATTCACTGCATGGATACCACCTGTGTTTCATGCTTCTTGCCACATCTCCGTTGCATTTTCCATCTGCCTTCGCCACTTTTTCTCCATCCTTGTGCATTTTTTCCCAATTCAACCCGACAGGAACTACACTGTCAAGCAACACTTGTTTTTTTTTGTTTTTTTTTCTATAAGTGAGTTGAGATTTTATATTACTGTAAAACTATAGTACAAAAGTAAAAACAGGGAGGGGTCCCCGGATCTGCCAAAAAGGAAACCAGATCAGGGCCCTCATAGACGCATTGTCAACAAAAATGAGGGGGTTGGGCCACCACCCTGGGAAACTGACCCAGTCCTCTTAAGCCAGTTTGCAAAAAACATAACTTAACATATTCAGTAATAGATAACGGTAAGTAGTGCATAAAAACCATAATTGATGCTGCACTAGTCCAGGATGATTGGCTAGCTATTGTCTCCTTCCTTATTTTCTCCTTTTTTCTCTTTCTTCTCTACCATGCATGTCCTTCTGATGTTGGCTGGAGTTCCGCGTCAGTCCTCTGGATTTATGTCCAAATGGTGGATGTAGCAGAGATAGATGTGAAATTGTCCTGCCAGTCGCTCCAGTTTTTCGTTTTGACTCCTCTGGTCCTCCACTATTCCTCTGGCAAGAGTCTCCAAATTGCTGAGTCAGTTCATGATTCGGTGACCTCCTTCTTATGTCCCCTAATCGCTTCCTTGCTAGTCTCTTTCCTGTCAACTTTTAGCTTGCCTATCAACATTTTAGTGTGTCAGGCTTCTTCCACCATTTTTTGGTAGAGGGTCATTCTTGGTTAAGTGGTCCTCGGGTCCTTAATCTTGTCGACTTCTTGAATGAGTTCATCCCATTCCTTTCCCTGGCGTTGGTTGTTGACTTCTCTTTCCCATCTATCTATGACTGCTTTCCCCTTGGGGTCGACCTGCTTGAGGAAGGTTTCCTTGGCCTCTCTGGCCGCCTGTTCCACCTTCGTGATCTTTCGGGTGCTTGTTGGATGAGCCTCCCCCTAGGGGGCTCTCTTGCTCTGGGTCTTCTTCAATCTTGTCATCTTTGCTTGTTTTGGGTGGTACTCGTCTTGAGTTCGTCCTTCACTTTTTTCCATTCCTTCTTGGTGCTTAGAATGGCCTCTATAATTTCTTCCTTTCGATCTATGGTTTCCTCTGATGATGCTTCCTTTATTGGGTTTCCCTGGCTGCTGGCTTCCCATGGGAATCATTGATATCCCATAGAGTTTTCCTTTCAGGTTCTGTCGCATTGATTTGGATCGTGTGTTCTTGGGAACCGTCATCCCTGTGCCTCTCCCTTGTTTTTCACATTGTATTCCAATCATTTCCTCCCCCCATACCAGTGTATAGGTGATGCGTACTCAACCCTATCCATGGCCAACCGTTTTGTTTTGTGTACTTTTCCTCCTACTGGATATCCCTCCTTTGCTCCCACGAGCAGTCCCTATACTACTTTCTAGTGACAGGGACATCGTATAGTCTCTCCTCCTGTGGTGTCACTTGGGTCTGTGTTGGAATTCAAGTTGGCATGTTGGCATTTCAGATTCTGACGGGGTCCTACGTGCCTTTCGAGTACTTCAGCTACCATCGTAGTCCTTTACCGCTATTTGAGTGTAGTCAATTCGAAACTGACCACTTGGTATGTTACTCCATATTGTGTCCAGTTTTGGTCCTGCTCCATCTGCACCTTCATTAGTTATTTTGTCCGCTAGACCATTAGCTGACCTACGTACCCAGTGCAATTCTACTGCGATCCCCGACTGCATGTGCTCCTGAATTTTTTGCAGGGACTGCGCCAAGTGCCAGTGTTTCTGGATTTTGCCCATTCTGGTACCGTTTTGGAGCTTCCTTACTGTGTTGATTACTAGCATGGAATCTCCTTCCACTATAGTATTGGTTATTGCTTCCCTACGTAGAATCTCAAGGCCGATCTCCAGGGCTCCAAACTCCACTGCATTGTTAGTTGAGTTCCCCAAAATCCCAGTGTACAACCAAATGATATTTCCTTGACTGTCCCTAATAACTCCTCCCAACCCTGTCCAACCTGGGTTACCTTTCGACGCCCCATCAAAATTCAGCTTGAGGGAACCCTCTAGTGGTGGTTTCTAGTTGCGCTCACCTATTTGGAGTTGTGTTGGTCGTCTCACTTGAAAGGGGTTGTGTTCATCCTTCAGTTGAAAGGCCTCAAGAATTTTGAGATCCTAGGTTGTGAGTTGTGCACTACTCGGTTGGTAGTTGTGGCTTTGTACCATTTCTCTTGTCATGGAGATGATGGTTTCCTTGATCTTTTCTACCATCCATTTTTGGTTCCTGAATATGCATCGGTTCCTTTCTTTCCAGATTGCCCAAATGATCATTCTGGGAATGAGGATCCAACTAAGATTCACCTCTTCATTGTCATTGTAGTTCTCTTTCCAAGTATTGATAGTTGCAGATATATTCCCTCTGATCCTGTTAGATTGTTGGAAGATGCTTGCCGCCCAGTCCCAAACTTCTGTTGTGAGGGTACATTCATCCAGAAGATGGTTCATTGTTTCCTCTTTATCTTCACATAGGGGACATTTGGAAGGTTATATGAAACCGCACTTTCTAAGGTTTTCCCATGTTAAGATTCGATTGTGGAGTATTAGCCACTGGAATATTTTTATTTTTGGCCACTGTGGGCTATTCCAGAGCTTAACCCATTATTGCGCCGGATCTTCTTGGTCCTAGTTCATAATGTAGTGGCGTACTTATTTGAGGTTGAATTCCCCGCCGTCCTTGTGCCCCATCTCAGTTGGTACATTCCTTTCGCAACTGCTATTTTTCATTTCCCCAGTTCCTCCTCCACTTCTTTTATTGTTGTCGTGGTTTGGTCTCTATTCTATGGGGTGAGAGTATTCCAGATTCTCCATTTGTTGTGATCTGTCTCTTACTTCCAGTATTGGTAGACTCTGGTTTTGCCTTGCGCAAGCATCTCCTGTTGGATTTCCTCCCTTCCGGGTTTTTCCAATCTAGGTTCCTGTTGCCAGGCGTCCTCCTACAATCTTGCGGTTATGCCATTTCTGACCTCCCAAAAGCTGTGTGATTGAATCCAAGCCTTATTGCGCCATGCTAGGTTCCAAATAGTAGACCCTGCCTTGGTGCCTCTGAAGCGGATTTTGTCCTGATCGCTTATGTTCGGGGCATATTTTTCCTTCCATAGGTTTTCCCATGGCGTCGTGGTTTCTTTGACCCAGCGCCACCAGAGTTTCGCCCCATAGGCATCATTGGTCACTTGCGGGTCATGTAGCCCTAGGCCTTTGTTGTTTTTTGGTTTACAAATATTCTCCCAAGCCACCAGTGCCCATTTTTTTCTTTATGTCCGCTCATTGCCAGAGGAAATCTCTTTGAATTTTCCTTATTATTTGTAGTATCCCCTTGGGGGTTGGGAATACCGACCTCATAAAGGTTGGAATAGCTTGCATTAACATGAGTCTCCCGACTAGGTTGAGGGATCTATATGTCCAGTTTTTGACCTGATCTTGTAGCTTGTTGATTACTCCTTCCCAAGTGGACATTTTTTAAGCTTTATCTATTAGTGGGATCCCCAGGTAATTGGTTGGAAGTGTTTTGTGTTCAAAGCCTAGAATGTTGGCCAGATTTTTCTGGATTGCGGGGTTGGTATTAAAGAAAAAGATCATAGATTTTGACTGGTTTATCTCAGCTCCCGAAGCTTCCCCAAACTCATCTAGGATTCATTTGTAAGCTTTCGCTTCCTTGACCGTGGGTATGCCATGAAGTGTGGTGTCATCCACAAATTGTTGGTGTGTGGAGGTAGGACAGGTCGCAAAGGGTTTGATCCCAGTTATTTCCCCTGTTGTGGTTGCGCTCTTTATGCTTTGGCTAAGACCTTCCATCATTAGAATGAAAAGGAAGGGGGACAACACATCTCCTTGTCTGATGCCTCTAGTGGGCCAGAACAGTTTAGCAGGGGCTCCATTGACCAAGAACGAGTGGCTTGTAGTTGAAACTAGGATGACTATCCAGTTGATCCAGTGTTGGGTGAACCCGAAGGCTTCCAAGGTCTTGACCATATAATGCCAGCTAATTTTGTCATAATCTTTAGCTAGGTCTAGTTGTATTATCATTCCACCTTGTTTCTAAAGCTTTAGGGTGTGGATGAGTTCGTGCGCGTAGATGATATTGTCCATTATTTGTCTTCCTTCCACGAAACTATCCTGTTCTTGTGAAACCAGTGTGGGTAGGAGGGGTTTCAGTCTATTTGCTATGAATTTGGAGATTAACTTGTACACCACATTGCATAGTTCTATCGGTCGGTATCTGTCCGGGGTTTTGGCTTCATTTTATTTTGGGACGAGTGTAATCATTATGGAATTTAGCGCTTTGAGAATAGAGGTTATCTTTCTAGAGTCTTCCACTACTCTATACACATCATGTTTGACAACTTCCCAACAGGCTTTGAACAAATCCACCATGAATCCATCCGGGCCTGGAGCTTTCCCATTGGGCATTTCTTGGAGTGCTTGGTCGATTTCCTCCTCATCTATGGGTTTGTTCAAATTGTTATTTTGTTCTTCAGTGACCGGTCGTGAGATATGATGTATTATCCTTTGTATGGTCGTCGTTCTGTCTTGGTTGGGTTCTTGGGCTATCCCCTGGAAGTGGTTTACCAGAGCTGTTTCTATGTATTTATGTGACTCTCTCTCTATTCCATCATGATCCCTGATCTTCAGGATTTTGTTGTGGGGTCTTCTGGCCATCATTGTTCTATGAAAAAACTTGGTGTTCCATTCCCCTTCCTTTAGCCATCTGATCCGGGACTTTTGTCGCCAGAGGGTTTCTTCTTGCTGGCATCGTTGCTCCCACTTCTGAGTCAGCTGGAGTTCTTCCTTTTTCCATTCCTCCATGTAGCCCTCCAAGATGCAGGTTTCCTGGAGTATTTTCATTTTTCCTTCTATATTGTTCTTTTCTTGGTTTATATTCCTGAAGGTGTCCTTGTTCCACTCCTTGAACCTATGTTTGATGTGTTTGAGTTTTTTTATATAGTTTGAACATCCTTGTCCCTTGCTCTGGTTGCTCCTCCCTCCACCATTGTTTTATTCTTTCTTGGAAGGTTGGGTGTTCCAACCAAAATTTCTCAAATCTGAAAGCCCTGTTTTTTGGTATGGTCTGGAATCCTGCTTCCAGTTGTACCGACCAGTGATCTGATCCTCCCCAGGGTAGGATATTGCAGTCTAAGGTCAACCATTGCATTATGATTAACTCTGACACCAGGAATCTGTCAAGTCTTTTTGCTATCTGATGTTGCTTCATCTGTTTATTATTCCAGGTGAACTGGTCATTTTTAGTTTTCAAATCTACCATCTTCATTCTGTCGATGAATTTTGAGAAATCCTCTGCATCTCTATCTAGTCGTCTTCTCCCTCCTTTTTTCTCCACCAGTGACGTGATGATGTTGAAGTCCCCTGCTAGGATCCATTGGAGGTTGTTTGATCTAGTTTTAATCTCTTCTAGGTCTTTGATCATTCCTTTCCTTTCCTCTACCACCTGGGGTCCATAAACATTAGTGCATATAAGCTCCTCTGCGTTCCCAATGATTTGCATGCATACCATAAGAGTGTGCCTAGTTGCTTCAGCTGCTATTAGGCTGAGTACTTGAGGGTTCCACAGGGTCAGGATTCCCCCTCCCATTTGTTGGCCTCTAGTGGCCATCATTTTATATTTTCACCAGTGTTGCTGACTGATGGTTTCCATTCTGTCTGTATTACACTTTGTTTCTTGAATAAAACAAAGATCCGGTTATTCTTGCCTTAGTCTATTTCTAAGGATTCGTTGTTTTCTTGGGCTGTTTAGGCCTCTTATATTCTAGGTTATGACCTTCATTTTAAACATGCATGGGGGAGTTAGGGAAGAGTTTCTTGATCTTACTCGAGTTTATCAGTAGCGCTCCGAGCTCTTGCAGGGCTACATTATTTGATTTTCTGCCTTTTTTCCTCCGCGTCTACTTGGGTGATAGTTGTGGTTGTCCCTTGCCTGCTTTAACTCCTAGGTGTCTAGTCTCCCCATAAGTACGCTTTTGGCCACGAGCTTTGGCTTCCTCCCTTTGTAGGAACAGGTACTAGATGCAGTCTAGTTGCTCTGTTGGTACATTCTCTACACCCTGCCTTTTCCATTGTTCCAGTATATTTGTAAGATCTATCCCTTCCCTTTCCACAAGTCTCTGAGATCAAGATCTTCTGTGCCTACTTCGCTTGGGGTCATTTCTGCATCTCCATTGGCTTCTTTCATGGGGGTGTTGTCGTCTTTGATTTCTCCCTCCGTTGGGGTTACACAACTTCCTTGTCCTTTCTGAGTACTTGGTCGATCATTGGGCTCGTTTATATTTTGTTCTCTGACTTCCTAAATTGTTGCCTTATCTTGATCACCTTTTGCTTCTTTGGTAGATCCGTCCCATCCTTCCGTGTTGTTCTGGGCCTCCGGGTTGATCCCTGCTGAGGCTTTTCCCTGCTTCTTGTTTTCTCTACTCCTAGGGTTTGGTTTTACAAAACCTTCCTCATCCAACTGTTGTTTGGGGTTTTTCGTTTCTTGCTTTTTATTAAGAGGGTATTCCCTGATCAAGTGACCATGTTCATGACATCTTCGGCATATGAAAGGGATATGTTCGTAATCAATGTTTTGGATCCATTCCTCGTCTTTGAATTCGAGGCTGATGGCTTCTGGAAGTGCTCTCGACACATCCATCTCTATACATATTCTTGCATAAGATGTATATCTCCCTCTCAGGGTGGCTTCCACTGTCTTTATGTATTTCCCCAGTTTGTTTCTTATAGCTTCAAAAGTTGAGGGTAACCAGTAGTCTAAGGGTAGGGAGTAGAGTCTCAGCCAGACCGGTACCTTTTTGAAGGTTTCTTTTTCGGGGGAGAAATTTTCCTTCCATGGTTGCATGTATAGTCCTGTTAATGCATGGAAGTATGGACCTCCTTCAAACATTCTATCCCTATCCTCTAGGTTTATGAAAACGGTTGTGAAGAAGCCTTTCGAGCCCAGATGAAGTTCCACTTCCCCATTCGGCTTCCAGTGGTATTTAATCCAGTTGCGCAACATTCTCTCTGTTGGCCACAGGCCCATAAACTTGTAAATTAGCACATGCGTTTTCATTTGATGTCTGTAAAGTTGCGTCTGCGGATCTACCAGTACCACCTTTGGTATCATTGTTGTTTTGGGTTTGCATGGGTTTTGCCCTTCCGTCGGGTTGGTCTTCTGTGTGCCTGGCATTTCGCTATGGGTTTCCTTGGTTTCCTCTTCCATGCTCTCATTTGTGCCCTGGCTCCTTTCCAAACCTTTCCCTGGGTCTGATCTCGAGGTGCCTGTCATTGGTGCTTTGAAAAATACGCCCCTTAGCCCCTTCCCTCTGTCTACCACTACATGTTTGTATGAAGGGGTACCCTTACCCCCTCTGGTGCTCATGCTGTAATTTGTTGAGGCCGCTACTGTCTGAACCCTAACTTGTTGTTGCTCCTCGCGAGCTCCCTTGGCAAGCCACTTTTTGATCGTCATGCAACACTTGTTAAATAAGTAACCGTAACTGATTTGGAGGAGAAATTTATTACTCTTATTATCATTAATTAATGAGCATTGATGAATAAAAAAAATCTAAACCATAACTATAAAAAGTGGATATTAAAATTAAGAAAAAAAAATGAGATACCTTATTAACATACTTGATGGGTGGTTTACAATATGATTTGGAGGAGAAATTTATTACTCTTATTGTCATTAATTAATGTGCATTGATGAATAAAAAAAATCTAAAACATAACTATAAGGAAGTGGATATTAAAATAAAGAAAAAAAATTGAGATACTTTATTAACATTAAGTGGGTGGTTTAAAATATTTGATGATTCAAAGTTATGGAAACTAAAATCATAATAATAATAAAAGTTGATGTAAATATTTTATGAGATAAAATAGATACTATGACTATGACTTTCCATCGTGACTTTTCTATTTAAATATCTTACATTTCAAAAATGAGAAACTATGACTCTCCACTTTACTTTATATAGTATGTAGGTTACACCATTTACATTTCAAAAATGAGAAACTATGACTCTCCACTTTACTTTATATAGTATGTGGGTTACCACCATTTATGAGGAACTAAACTATAATCATGTTTTCTAATGTTATATTAGGTTTAATAAATAAATTAATATAATAGAAAATATCATTCTTGTAATAATAAATAAAATTATAAAATATTATTAATGCAATAACAAAATATTAAATATTTTGAATTAAAAATTAAAAAAGTAACATTATATTATAATTTGATTATGAATTACAAATTATCATTAATTTGTAATATTTAATGTTATATTAGGTTTAATAAATAAATTAATATAATAGAAAATATCAAAATATCATTCTTGTAATAATAAATAAAATTACAAAATATTATTAATGTAATAATAAAATATTTAT
>ML832196.1:41598-56114 GCA_009831015.1 Picea engelmannii | reverse complement strand
ATTGAAAGGTACTTTTGGCATTAGTCAAACAAAAAGGTACCTCGAGATCAACATATATGCCCCAATGAGTAGTGAAGGTGGTTTGGTGACAATTAGAAGGTTTGAGGGCTATCTAATTGTAGCATGAGAAGCCATCTAAAAGGAACATCACATTTGGGCACTAGAAACTTGTTGGAGGATCTCCTCCATCGGTGGGATAATGTATCCTAAATTTTAAGGAGACCTTGTTTAGATCATGAAAATCAACACAATCGAATATCCTTGGTTTTCATCCTAACTGACGCTGAATTGGATGCCAACTATGAATAACGAACATGGTATATGACCCCAACAAATTCCATCTTACCTAATTCAACCCTAACTATTTTTTTTAATGCTAGGTTATTCCTTTGTTTCTGCTTATAAGGATTTGAATAATGTATTATAGGATGGCATGAACTATTTCCTCCATATCAAAGACTCTGAGGCCTTCATAGGGATGAGAAAAAACATCTCTAAACTCATCGAGAGAACAGTGTCACACTATATAAACCCTCTTTTGATCCTCTTCTATTTCTAGGTTTATGGGTGTAGTTTCTTGCACCTTCCTAATTGATTCAATGTTGATACTAGGTGAAAAGGTATAAGCATCATCGGAATCAAACATGTATTCGACGATGGACTATATTTTATTCGTTTTCAATTGGATTATATCCCCATTTTCCTCTTCTACTTCATGACAAATATGCAAGTCTTCAAATTCTCCCTTGTTTTGAAGGAATCTACAGATTTGTTTATTGGAATCGAAGAATTGCCAAGAGTTAATGTATCAAGTAACACATGCCTATATAATATTTGAAGTTGTATATCCTCAATAGACCTTATGATATCTAAAGTAAAACAAGAAATAGCCAAGACCAAAGTATTAGCTATGTGGTTTGTGACCCTAGGTATGGCTTGAATGTTAAAATATATCGATTTCTCGATATGTTCCTTAGGATTTCAATAGTACTATTTGAGATGAGGGATGTGAACGACACATTTTTCCCTAATTTAGTTCACAACTAGGTTTGAATCCACTCTAACCAACAAACATTGAATTCCTAGTTCTAAGACCTTTTGGAGGACTTAAACTAATGCTTCATATTCAGCCATGTTATTGGTATTAGGGAACTCTAATCGAAAAGAGAAAGGGATGGCCTTTCCCTTTGGGTCACATAGAAGGACCTTGGCACTAGATCCATGCTTGGATTTGGCACCATCAAATTCCATGCTCCAAATCATTTCATCTTATTCAAGAAGGGGGGCATGGATATCTTCTTCTGAGAATACAGTATAAGTATGCATCCCTATGTCTTGGAAAGACACATGTTTAGTTTTGTAGCAAGTAGGTACAACTTTCCCTTGATGTTTAATCTCTCTTCTAATGATAACTTATACACCTTTATGAGGAAATGTGGAGTGGGTTCCTTCAAGTAAGTAGCAACGTTTTTTTACTTTGATGGACCACTCTCTCCCCAAAATCATACCAAAATGATTCAAGTATATATTCTACAACTGTGTGTATGAGCATACTCACATTAGGAGGTTCATTAAAATAAATGGACAAGTTTTTTATATAACCAATCATTTATATTGTTCTTGAATGCAAAGCTAATAGATATTTATAGGGACCTATGCACTCAAGACCCAATCTCCTCATAACTCAAAGAGGCATGACATTATGCCTTTCTCCCATGTCTATGAAATTTATGAAGCACATAATAAAAAAAGATTCATTGAGACATAAAAAGGAGGAACTCCTAGGTCTAAATTGATGACATCATATGCCTCCTTTGACTGAGAGGAGGCCTCTTTGGAAGGAGAAGATATATATTTTAATCATTCAGGAGGAGGAATTTATATGACACGAGAAATATTTTCAAAATCAACAAGTGTCCTACGAGCATATAATCATGTTGTATGGGTTGGGACCTTCACTAGATATTGGGTAGCATAGAGGAGATAGCCTATTAGATAAGTTTACCTTGTTTAGAACCCAATGACCTTTCATCCTCATAGTAGAAGGGGATCTACCACTCATGGGAGATATATTTTTATTGTTATCTTTGGGATCATTTTGGCCTAATCCACTCCTTGTGGACTTGGTCTAGAGGTTTGATTCCTAGTTTCTACAACAAATGTTCCAAAAAAGGAAGGGTTATATTCATAAGGTGTAGCCTCTTGCATGTTAACATGGTCATTCTACGAAGTGGAGGTTAATTTGTTATTAATTGGAGGTAAAGTTGTATTTCCTACCTTGGATAATTCCAAGTGACATGTATATTAGTAACAATACTCAGTATCATGACAATTTTGGAAAAAATGACACCAATCCACTTTGGAAACAATATTCCTAAGAGGAGGAGGAGGATGAGTAGGAGGTCTTGACCTCATAAAAACATAAAACCATAATTCATTGACTTGTGGATTGAGGGAAAGAATCTTGTTAGTCGTCTTTATTAATAATTTCAATGTTTCAAAACTTTCCTTGTCTTCCATCCTTGTAGTTTGGGTAGGTGAATATTCATATCGATGTCCCTCACTACAAATTATTTTGTTCTTAGGTCTCATGTTAAAATAGGGTTGTTCTACAGATGAGGAATCCATATTGTGTTCTTCCATGTTTTTCTAAATTTCTAGGGCAGTTTCCTTGGCTACATCTAAAGTGGTTACTGATTTGTCTTTCAACATGTATTTTGTGTTTGTATTCATTACAATCATGTAGTAATGACACAAGATGTTTTTGGATGGTTTTGAAGCAAGTGGGATTTTTCCCAATATGGAGGTAAAGAATTGGTTGAATTTATGCATTGGGTCACCATCATGAATGGATATGGTCTTGAAATCCCTAAGTAGGGAAGGCACGCCATCTTCTCCTTGGAATCATTTCTTGAATTCTTGGACCATAGTGTTCCAATTTGGAATTGACCATTGGGAAGTAAGTGATACCTTATTGTTGCCTCTTCTTTGAAGGTTCTCACAAACATTCTAATGATGCAATTGAAGGTTGTAATATCCATGAATGCTAATGCATCGTAGAAACTCTGAATATGTTCCTCAACGTTCAATGGATCACTGGCACTAAAATTAGGAACTCGATTTGGTGCATCCATATGTATGTCACGTAAAGGAGGAGTTAAGGATAAAGGGGTCCTAGGTTGTTAAGGCATAATCATTGGAATAAATATTGAAGAAACAACAACACTTGTTGCAATAACTATGGGAATAAATGGAGGGTTTGTAACTATTTATGGTTTTACAAGTCCTTGGTGCTTGTTGTAGTATGGGGTTCTGAACAAGAGAAGAGGAAGAGGGTGACTCAAATTGTATAATATGTGTAACAAGTTTCTCTAGTTTCCAACATGTATGTGTCTCATCACTTTCTATTTTTTGGTTTATTGTAATCCTAGGAAAAATTATTTCATAATCTTAGGATGTTTCCACCCCACAAACTTGTGAGGGGATGAAGTAAGATAGTCTTGATTGCAAAATAAATTTCACTTAAAATCCTACTCTTTCTGACAATGTCTAAAAATAACCCAACTAAATAAGAAACTTGTTTCACTTTTTTCTTTCAAGTGAAAAGTAAGGTATCACAATTAATGGTTCCTTCAATTGAGGTAAAAAAGAAAGATCATATGCTGATAAGGTATATGAAAGAAATCTCAATGGCATGCATGACTCCTTAATCCAATGGAAATTAAAACGGGATCTGAATTATAACACCTATCAAATAAATTTAGTGAATAACTTTATGAATTGTTACTATGTCAAAAGATGGGGGAAATGATTGGGATAAGGGTCCTAAAGAATATGAACCAACAATTGGAGTCACCAAAATAGGAGTGTGCTATAAGAAAAATTTATCCACGAGGGATAGATCCTACCTATTTGGTGGTCAATCCAGTCACAAGCCTCTTTGGTAGCTCGACACATGGCAAAGACCATCGACACCTGAGATGGTCTTGTCTCTCAGGTGGTAAAAGGGGAAAGAAGGAGAGTTGAGGGACTTATGTGCAATCCCTCTTAGGACCATATGGTTTGGATATTGTCCTCCCTCAACTACCAAGAGGGATGAAAAAGACAAGAAATGGTGAATATATGCAATGGACATGAATGAAAAACTTTTTTATTTTTTACCAACAAACTAACAAGAGTGAACAACAAGTTGTTGAAACCCTTATAGACTCAAAAGGGATGTCTAAACCATCTCTCTAGGTTCATCAGGGTCTAGAATGACTTATCTAGTGAATTTATTGTGCATTGTGTACTAAAAATGAAACAATTTATCGTTTAACACCTACAACCATGTCTTTTAATATGGATGAAATTTACAACAACAAATAATAGATACGAACTGCAAGTTGTCTGCACTAAAATGAGCCCGAGCTAGCTCGAAAAGTGCATCGGACAAGGTAGAAGTAAGGTTGAGTGAAGTTACTTGAATTTAGAAGTTCAAGTCAACTTACTAAAAAACACGCTACTACAACCATAATAAAATGTGCATAAGGAATAGAAATATACTTAGAAAATGAAATTATGAATTTCCTAGAGATCCAAACAGCATTTTTAGAGCAAATTAGGTATTGAAAATTCAATTTTTAAAAGATGTAAGTTTAATACATCCCTCTTTTTGGTCGTGTTAAAAAAATTGATACGTGTTGGATAGACCAAAAAAAGGATGAGGCATTTAACCTTGTAAATTATTATAAATTTTTTTATCTAATTTATCATACGAGCAAGGCTACCATGGAGTTCTAAAGGTCCTCCTATTTAGATCCACACCTTTTATCTTGCAATATGTGATTACCACTTGGTATAAAGAGGGTGAGCTAGAGAAAGCATCTTGGCTAGAATAAAGAGCACCCCGCACAATTCATAGAAGGAGGGGTTAGCCCTTTCTAATTACAAGCACTTTTGGGCTCTTAAAGGTGCCTTGATAGAAGAATGATACATGCACAAATGAAGTGATCTAAGACTTCATCGAGGAATTTTAATTGGAATTACCCAAGAAGAGTAGTATTCCAACCAAGATATAGCTAGTCACTTTTCAGACCACTTAATAATCAACGAGAAATCAAACTAGCAAATGCCCCCTCTTTCCATGCTAAGAAAATCAAGATTATGAGGGCCCTTGACAAAGATTCCTTGACTTTTAAAATTGTTATTCTAGAAATTAACAAAGCATAACTTGAACAAAGACGAAACCATCCATTTGGTGACATCGCGTTTTACTTTAACAAGCATGTTTCTTGGCTAACAAATGAAAACTATACATACATACACACATACATGTATGTATATCTATTAGATAGTTTTCATTTGTTAGCCAAGAAACATTTTTGAAAATGAAAATCTATATATAAGAGTAATGTGTGTGTGTGTGTGTGTATTGTTGAAAATGAACATTTTTGTTTAATGGGATAGATCTTTGTTTTTGTGATTTTTTTTCATTATTTTTTTATTTTTATTTTTTCATGTAGGCCACTTTAAGGGTGGCAAGCTAAAATAAATGATTAGCACAAAAAGAATATCTGCAATAATCAGTGACCCTCCCTACTAAATACGACATTAACCATAGTAAGTATGGTGGAAAGGAAACCCAACCATCACCTATTCACTGAGTTTCGTGCCTTTAGCCTTTGACTTGGGTGTCATAACACTTGAATTTAATGATGGAAAATATAAGAAACCAATATTACACGGCCCAAAGGAATGGGGTATAATTTCTTTGCAGGTTGCATAACTATCATGTGCAAACAAATTTTTTTAATTGGTTCCTTGGTTAGTGGGCTAAAAGTAATGACAAACAAAGGAAATCTGATTTGAAATTGAAAGATAATGTAATCGCGATGTGTGTGAATAATTACCAGAACTAATGAAGTGCAAAGAACAAGTAAAATGTACACAAGGATGTATTTTTACTTGGTTGTCCTATGTTTTTGCTTGCTTCCCTATTGACTCATCCACCTCAAACGTGTCTTTGAATGGTTCCCTACTGCTTAGGAGAAGCAACTAGGGAAATCAATTAATTTCCTAGCATGGTAACCAAGTTTTTTAGTGCATATATGTGTAAAAATTGAAGAAAAAATTGGCAAAATATTAACATAAAAATAAAAAAAATCAACCAATAAGTTTGGTTGTCATGGAGGGGTAAACCGAAAAAATGGCCAATTTATATATTAAGGGTAGCAATAACAAAACAAAGAAAATGAAAGTGAAAATAGAAAAGAAGAAGCAAGGAACAAGGTCACTCCAACTAGCAAAGAAAGGTGGACTGGTTGGCCGTCTAAAAGGGGCCCTAGACCTCTTGTCTACCAACTAGAGCTTTCCAGAAATATGCACAAAAAATAACATTGATGTGGAAAATCCACTCAAACTGAGTTCAACACAAAGAAAAGTGTGAAAATAAGAATCTCTGACTAATTTTTATTGAGAAAATGAGAAGCCTATATAGCTTTAAAAGAGAAAAAGTATCTCAACAAATTAAGGAGAGAAAGACTCTCCAGATCCAACAAAATATGATCTATACACCAAAACAAGGAATAAGTT
The DNA here is from genome assembly GCA_009831015.1 of Picea engelmannii. NCBI lineage: Eukaryota > Viridiplantae > Streptophyta > Pinopsida > Pinales > Pinaceae > Picea > Picea engelmannii. Next base: position 49,541 of record ML832196.1, on the reverse strand, counting down.
GAGAAAATATCTCAACTATGCCATGAAGATTTCAACTGTTCCCATGAAAATATCAACTATCCCCTGATACTAGGAAACTACAATGCTACGTAAACACTCATTAGTAAATTCCTATTACAATAAAAATAAAAAATTAAAGAGCATATAGGATGAAAATATAAACTAAGCATTTTATTCCCTATCATTCCTCCCAACAACAAAAGCATTGGACTCTAATGCTTTCAAGAGTGAGTGAAAATGTTGTTGCAGTTGATGTTGAGAAATCCATCATGCCCAGTGATGATATTGACCTTGTTTTGCAATAAGGTAAGAAGTAGTAGACCCCTGACAAGTTTGAAAATTCTTCTAGTCAAAAATATGATCTACATCAAGTGGAGGCTGAAAATCAAGAATATTATCTGCAGGAATATTGGGCAGGACATCTATCTCCAATGTGGACTCATGATATGGTTTGATAAGAACCACATTGACCACATCATATAGGCCTAAGTGATCTAGAATATCAAGGCRGAAATCATTTTGAGACACTTGTTGGATGATGGAGTAGGGGCCACATTGAATGGGTTCGRCCTTATTACATGTTTTATCCTAAAATCACCAACAATGAAATGATGTRGAACATGATGTTGGTCCATAATTTTTCCTTCTTTTCTTGAGTCTACTGAAGAATTTGAATGACTTTGGCTTGGAGAGATTGTAAGCRTTGGACAAAATTWYGTGCCTTATTTTGCTCTTTTTGAAGATGAGAAGTAGCTGGAAAAGGTAAAGATACTAGACTGCTTTGTTAGCTGGAAAAGGTAAAGGTAAAGGWAAAGGTMAAGGTAAAGATACTAGAAGTAGCTGGAGYYGAAGGATGGAAACCAATAYTRGACTRCTTTGTTATATGCATGCTTAATATGGTTAAGACTCAAATCCTATTTTGATGGAGAATAATGATTATAGATTCACAGAATTTGTACTAAATTATGGTTAACAACTTCGGTTTGACCATCAGTTAGAAGATGAAAGGTGGTGGAAAAATTAAGAGAAGTTCCTAATATTTTCCACAAGGAACGCCAGAAATGGACCACAAAACATGAGTCACGATCAAACACAATACTGGTGGGTAGACTAAAGGAGTGCTAGGAAAAGTCAAAGAATAATTGGGCTAAGTCACTAGTAGAACTGGTTTTGTGACAAAGGATAAACTTGGCCATTTTACTGAATCGATCAACAATCAAGAAGATGTAATCATGATGATAGACAATCATGGGAAAACCACTAACAATATCAAGAGAAATACTTTCCCAAGGATGGGAAGGAATGGGAAAGGGACAACTCAAACCAAGTTTTTTGTTAGCTTGTTTGGAGCAAGAACATACCGCACAGTGCTTCAAGAAATGAAGAACATCATGTTGAATATGAGGCTAGTAGAAGAAATTCTAAAGATGATGAAGAGTCTCATGCTTTCCTAAATGATCGCCATAGAGAGTATAATTTGATTTCTTGAGAAAAAATGAACGATATTCATGAGGAACACACAACTTATCAAACTTATACAATAATCCATCTTTCATATGAAAATATTCTAGGGGAAATAAGTTTGAATATGTTGGATGTTGAAGACTTTGATAAATGTTCCCAAAATCTGGATCATCTAAATACTATGAAGCCCAATTTTGAAACTCCATATGTGAAGTATTGAGAACTGTTAATGCATGAAATGATGGTGGTTGACTCAAACAATCAACCACTTTATTTGTACTACCCTTTTTTTACTTGATCACCAAATAAAATTGTTGTAAATAAGATGCTCACTTCGTATGTCGAGCTTCCTCAATCTTGTTTTGGGATTGAAGAAACTTTAAAGGTAAATGATCAGTATGAATAATAGTTTATTTTCCCATTAGATAATGTCTCAAATATTTTATGGCTTGAACTTTTGAATTTTCACTATGCTAGGCTCAAGCATGAGGTTTATTTCAATTTTAGCATTTACTTGAACCATAGACAAATGCAAATACACCATTAACAATTGTTGCAATAACCAAGATCACAAGAAGAAATACCATGCACAAGAACACAAGAAATATCCTGGGAAACCCTTCTCAGCAAGGGAAGAAAACCTAGCCAATCCTTTGCTATATTATCAAGATAAATACCTCCCACACCATAGACCTAGCACACAAAAGGGTGCTCTCCAAAACCAAGAAGGATAGCGCTTAAGAGAGGTGCGCACTTCAGCCCTAGAACTTGTACTTGCTGAAATTTCCAAAATCATGTGTGTTGTGTTTCCTCAATGGGGAAATCACCTTTATTTATACTAGACTGGACACATCAAAACCGGTGTCTATTGGCACAATAGGTCTGACTTCAATAACTCAAAATATAATTAATAATTACCATATTAATTATCGTTTACATTAATTATCTTTCACTTTATGGTGGGGCCGACCTGTATCCTTTATATCACAATTAGGGTTACAAGTGAATCTAACTCTTAGACAATATAGCAATGGATCTCACATGCCCAGTAGTGCTCAACCACTAGGGGCACGTCCACCTCTGCTCGGCCAAAGGGACGTCCAACTCAACAGATCTCTATCTCATTGAGTCTCACAGGAGATTCATCTGGACACACACTCACTAGTGCTCAGCCACTAGGATCACGTCCACCTGTGCTCAACCACATGGACGTCCTACACAACATATCTCTATCTCACTGAGTCTCACATGAAAATCATCTGGTGTACCACATTGTCTCAAATCTCTACACAGAGGAGAACAATAAACTTGTCACATGGGCTCCTTCACCCCTCACAAGGGTACACATCGTTTCATCTCAAACGACACACCCATCTCATGGGAATCTTACCTACACAGGGGCACACGACGTTCCATCTCTGTTTCATAGAGGAACAACACACCCATCTCATGGGCACACCCAACTCATGGGCTCTCTCACAGGCCGACTCACTTAGTCTATGTCCTGGAGGATGTCTCACGCAGTTGTAATCATTAACACTCCCTCTCAGCTAGGGAGGCATTCTCCACTAGGCCAAGTCTCTCACAGAAGTACTCAAACTTCATATTGGCAAGCGGTTTGGTGAATATATCTGCAATATTCTCATGTGTAGGAAGGTATTTCACATGTATTGCTTTCCTCTGCACCATGTCTCTGATATAATGATATTTTATCTCAATGTGTTTCGATCTATCATGACAGAGCTTCACACAACTATGGTTATCACAATAAATAATGGTGGGATCCATCTCATGATCAAATAAATATTTCAAGAGCTTGTGAATCCAGATTGCTTCGCGGACTGCCACACTCAAATATATATACTCTGCTTCACGGACTACCACACTCAAATATATATACTCTGCTTCTCTGGTACTCAAAGCCACAGAGCTCTATTTCCTGCTACACCAGGAAACCATGGTAGACCCCAAGGTAAAACAACAACCGGATGTGCTCTTCTAGTCCACTACGCTCCCTGCCTAATATGCATCGACATATCCCTGCAAACTCAAGTCTACACTGGAGGCATATCTCGAGCCATATCCAAATGTGCCTCATAGATATCTCAATACATGCTTCACTACTATCTAGTGAGTCTGTCTCGGCTGACTCATGAACTGACTAAGTACATTCACTACATAAGATATATTAGGTCTGGTGTTAACCAGATACATCAATGATCCAATCAGTTGTTGGTACAAGTGTGGATCAATCTCGCTTGAATCAGTAGAAGTATCATTCATTTTCTTCAAATCCATCACCATCGGTGTAGGCATGGATTTTCACTCTGTCATACCGAAATTCTTCAATATCTCCACTGTATATTTTCCTTGACTCCGGAAAATCTCATCAATCCTCTAGCATACTTCTAGTCCCAAGATGTAGTGCATTATACCCAGATCCTTCATCTCGAATTTAGCAGTCAATGCTTGCTTGCATTCAACAATAAGTCTTTCTGAACCGTTGAGGAATAGGTCATCCACATATAGGAACAAGATTAAGCACTCATTACCAACAATATGGTAATATAGGTTTGGATCACCATCACTCTTGTTGAAGCCCAAACTCATCAAAAATCCATCCATTTTCTCATACCAAGCACAAGGTGCTTGCTTTAGTCCATACAGGGATTTCTTCAACCTGTGCACATGATATTTCTCATTGTGTATCACGAATCCTTCTAGCTGCTCAATATAAAATTCTTCCTCAATCTCACCATTGAGAAAGGTTGTCTTTACATCCATCTGATGTAGTTTCCAACCCATGGATGCAACTAATTCAATGATAGTACATATGGAAGTGTATTGGGCTACTAGAGAAAATGTTTCATCATATTCAACTCCCTCTACTTGTGAGAATCCTCTGGCTACAAAAATTGCTTTGTATTTCTCAATACTTCCATCAGTTGCATGCTTGATCTTATAGATCCACTTGGAAGTCACTACAGACTTCCCTTCTGGTCTTGGAACAATATCCCATACATCATTCTTCAAGATAGATTGATATTCTTTTGTCGTGGCATCTTGCCATACCTTCTCACCTTTAGCTTCTCCATGACAAGAAGGCTCGGAATCAATGATGTGGCTCATGGCTGAAAGGTAGCTCGAAAATCTCTTTGGTTTCTTGCTCTCCCGGGATGTGCCTTGAGGGGTTGCATGTCCCTCTGCCTCCTACAGAGTCTATTGAGACTGGGCAGGCCTTTTATGCCCTACTACAATATCTCTGGGGATATCAACTAGAGAAACTAGATTAGCTGGAACAACTAGATCAACTGGAATAATGTTTGTCTCCCTATCAACTGCTTAAGCGGGAGAAGGTATTGTCTCATTGTCGATCTCCATCTGAGATTCTTTGGATCTTTGAAAGGCTATTTCTTCTTCAAAGATAACATCTCTTCTTATCTCAATTTGTCTCTGACCAAGGATTTATATCCGATATGCCTTTGAAGATTCATTGTATCCCACAAATGTACCCTTTCTCCCTAAAGGGTATAGCTTGGATCTCTTCTCTTTGTGTACATGGAAATATACTGGGCACCCAAATATCTTGAAGTGTCCAATCCCAGGCTTCACTCCGGTGAAGGATTCTTCAGGAGTTATGTTCTTCAAAATCTGGTGAGGACTCATGTTCTGAACATATATTGTTGTCATGCATGCTTCTGCCCACATAGTCATAGGTAGACTATGATCATGTATCATTTCTTTGGTTGCCTCGATGATGGTTCTGTTTTTCCTCTCTGCAGCCCCATTTTGTTGAGGGTTGTAAGGAACTGTGTACTCCCTCTTGATCCCTGCTTCAATATAGAAATATTTGAAATCCTTGGAGGTGTATTCTCCTCCATTATTTGATCTTAGTACCTTGATCTTTCTTTCGGTCGAGTTCTCAACCTGAGCTTTGAATTCTTGAAATTTTTCAAGGAGTCCATCCTTGTTCTTCAGGAAGTAAATCCAAGTTATCTGAGAGTGATCATCTATGAAGAGTACATAGTACAAATATCCATTCAGGGAGGAAACATTCATTGGCCCACACACATCTTAATGTATCAAGTCCAAGATTTCCTTGGATCTATTATCACTACTCAAGAAGGACCCTTTGACATTATTTCCAAGGGAACAACCTCTGCAAACACCTTTATGCTGAATCTGTATCTCTGGAAGGCTTGTTACCATTTTCCTTAGAGTTGGAAGAGATCTATAATGAATGTGAGCAAGTCTCCTATGTCATAGCTCACTCAAGTTGATAGTATCATGTAATAGGGCCTGGACTGGTCTGATGGTCCATATGTATAAGCTGCTTTCTTGAACACCAATTACTTTGGCAGAATTTATATGTGATTCCTTGTGCCATGCAATAACTTTTCCTTCATAAAAGGTAACCTTGTATCCTTTGTCTTCTAAGGCAGAAATGGAGACAAGGTTCCTCTTCATCCCAGGTACATATAGTACTTCACTTAGTTTAAGATGCATGTCAGAATCTAGTTGGAAGGTAGAAGTTCCAACCCCTTTTACATTATATTTGGCATTGTCTCCAAGGACAACATGTATATTGGTCTCTTTCTCAACAAGATTAGTCAGGTGATCTCTAAAACTGGTCATATGCCTAGAGGCACCACTGTCAATTAGCCAACTATCATCATTAGTAGGAACCATACCTGAGAGTGTTGAGATAAATAAGAAGGATTCTTCTTTGATGTCTTCATCTCTCTGAAGTATTGGCTTCCAAGAATTGTATTTGCTTGATCCATCAAGATTATCTCCCATCATAGTTACGCTCATCATATTTTAGATTCTTCACAAATAATTGCCAACTGGGATAGAAAACCTAACGGCTAGGCTAGGCTAGAAAAATTAGGGTTTTTTGGGCTTATGACTGCCAACAATAAGCCTTGAAATTCAGAAGAACATTGGTGAGCTGAGAAGCTCCTTCAATGAGCTACATAAACCCTAATTCAGAAATTTCTGTGAAAAATTGCGAAAACCTAGAAACCCTAGGGCCAAAAATCCAAAATGCTCATAAATGAAATATGAAACTTGTTGGAGGTGCGCTGAGGGAGGTCGTACAATCCCATACAATTTTTAGCCCCAACATCCAAGTTTAAGGTGCTGAAATACCTCAGAAAAGGAGGGTCGTAAAAATTTTATGGAAACCCTAGGAGGGTCGTACGATTCTGCAGAAGTGAGATAATGACTGGAAGATTCTTGTGCAATGGGTTCTTCAAGACCTAAGCTCTGAAACCATGTTGAATTTTCACTATGCTAGGCTCAAGCATGAGTTTTATTTCAATTTTAGCATTTACTTGAACCATAGACAAATGCAACTACACCATTAACAATTGTTGCAATAACCAAGATCACAAAAAGAAATACCATGCACGAGAACACAAGAAATATCCTGGGAAACCCTTCTCAACAAGGGAAGAAAACCCAACCAATCATTTCCTATATTATCAAGAGAAAGACCTCCCACACCATAGACCTAGCACACAAAAGGGTTCTCTCCAAAACCAAGAAGGCTAGCGCTCAAGAGAGGTGCACACTTCATCCCTAGAACTTGTACTTGCTGAAATTTCCAAAATCACATGTGTGTTGTGTTTCCTCAATGGGGAAATCACCTTTATTTATACTAGACTAGACACATAAAAAGTGGTGTCTACTGGCACAACAAGGCCGACCTCAATAAATCAGAATATAATTATTAATTACCATATTAATTATCTTTTACATTAATTATCTTTCACTTTATGGTGGGGCCGACCTGTACCCTTTATATCACAATTAGGGTTACAGGTAAATCTAAATCTTAGACAATATAGCAATGGATCTCACACACCCACTAGTGCTCATCCACTAGAGGTGCGTCCACCTTTGCTCAGCCACAAGGACGTCCAACTCAACAAATCTCTATCTCACTGAGTCTCACGGGACAATCATCTGGACACACACTCACTAGTGCCCAGCCACTAGGATCACATCCACTTGTACTCAGCCACAGGGACGTCCTACTCAATAGATCTTGAGTACCACATCGTCTCAACTCTCTACACAGAGGAGAACAATAAATCCATCACATGGGCTCCTTCACCCCTTACAAGGGTACACATCGTTTCATCTCAAATGACACACCCATCTCATGGGAATCTTCCCTACACAGGGGCACACAAATTTCCATCTATGTCTCAGAGAGGAACAACACAGCCATCTCATGGGCACACCCAACTCATGGGCTCTCTCACAGGTCGACTCACTCAGTATATGTCCTAGAGGATGTCTCACGCAGCTGTAATCGTCAACATGAACTAAGGCATATAATTATTTATCATATGTGGAGTAGTTCATCTTGGCCTTTGAAAATGTCTCTAAATGATAAGCCATCGAATGACCATTTTTCATTAAAACTACTCTTGTTTTGGGATTGAAGAAACTTTAAAGGTAAATGATCA
>ML832196.1:19535-37205 GCA_009831015.1 Picea engelmannii | reverse complement strand
AATATTTCTCTTCATGTCTCATTACATTGCTTGAACCCCTTTATATAGTTATACCATCACCTAAGAACATTCTAGAGGAGGAATCTTCTAGAAGTAGAACCTTCTAAGAAGTCATCTTACATTTATTATATCTAACTACCCTAGTGGGCCTTATTTAATAATATAGTGGACCTAGTCCACCTTACATTGAATGACCTCCACTATTATCACTATGGGCCCTCTGGGCCCCCCCACTACCTTTCTAGCTACCTTACACAAACAGTCTCCATAACAATCATCTGATGCCAACCTGCACAAAAAAATATTGTTAAAATAAACTGAATCATCTGGGTCAATCTTTCACTCACGTCTGTGAGATATGAAAGAATATATGCCCTTAGAGTAGAACAATGAGATATCTGGACTATTTTTCTCAGACAAGGAAGAATAATTGTCCTGTCTTCTGAACCTGTACCATTCCCCACCATGGGCCATTCTTCCTACACTAATGAAGGTGAACCCTGGAGAGAATGTATAAACCCTAAGGAATGCATGTCCCTGATTGTTGAGCCTGGACCATTCCCCACCCTGGGCCATTCCTCCTACATTAATCAAAGTGCACCCTGGAGAGAATGTATAAACCCTAAGTGATTGTTGAGCCTAGACCAATCCCCACCCTGGGCCATTCCTCCTACACTAATCAAAGTGCACCCTGGAGAGAATGTATAAACCCTAAGGAATAATTGTCTGAACCATTTCCTCTGTTAACCACAAGAGGAAAAGACTGTCCTGCATCAACCTCCAAAATGGACCATTCCTCATGTTAACCACAATGAGAAATTGTTGTCCGGCGAGGCGGACCAGTCTTCTTGAGTAACCCTCAAGAAGAGAGACTGCCCTAGACCACTCCCCATGTTAACCACAATGAGAAGTCGTTGTCTATGATACATCAGCAATCTAGACCATTTCCCATGTTAAACACAATGGGAAATTGTTGTCCGTCATAAATCTCAATCCACTTTCCGAACAGGAAAGAATCTGTCCAATCTGGACTATTTTTCAATCACAAAGATAAGTGTTTCAATAATATTTTAATGCTCCCTCCTAACCTGGACAGTCTTCCCTTTCAGCTAAGGGAGTTATTTCCACGATCCCCATCTTCTCTCGGAAATATGCAAACTTTATTCTAGATAGAGGTTTTGTCAGAATGGTTGTTGTCTGCTCGTCAGTGGGGAGATACTCGAGCTTTACCTCTCCTTCTTGGAATTTATCTCGAATAAAGTAGTATTTGATCTCAATGTGTTTCGACCTTTCATGAAACATGGGTTGTTCTGATAATCTTATACAACTTTGATTATCACAATATATTATGGTCGATTCTAGAATATGATCAAATAAATCAAAGATTAACTTCCTTAACCATATTGCTTCAGTGCATGTTTCACATACTGCCATATACTTTGCTTCTATTGTGCTGAGTGCGACAAACTTTTGTTTCCTGCTGCCCCAAGATATCATAGCAGAGCCCAAGCTGAAACACATACCTGAAGTGCTCTTTCTGTCTTCTGCACTTCCTGCCCAATCTGAGTCTGTGAATCCATGAAGTTGTATATTGCTAGATGCGGTATATCTCAAACCATAGTTTATTGTTCCATGAATATATCTTAATACATGTTTTGCAGCTATCCAATACTCATGTCTTGGTTCCACCTGGAACTGGCTTAGTGTATTCACGGAAAAGCAAATGTCTGGTCGAGTATTTACCAACTACATCAATGACCCAATTAGTTCTCGATATAGAGATGGATCTATTGGATCAGAATCTGGAACTTTCACTTTCCTTATATCCGCATTCATAGGAGTGTCCATGGACTTACAATCCATCATTCCAAATTTCTGAAGGATCTTTATTGCGTACTTTCCTTGTCCAAGGAATACTTCACCACGCTTCTGCCATACCTTTAGTCCCAAGTAATAATGCATGAGACCTAGATCTTTCATATCAAAATCAGAAGCTAATTCCTTCTTGCACTGGATAATGAGAGACTCTTCACCTGTTATGAATAGATCGTCAACATATAGTAGTAGAATTATAGGTGCATTGTCTACGACTTTATAGTAATGGTTTGGATCTGCATGACTCTTGGAGAAACCAAGTCTCATTAGATAGTTGTCCATTCTGGCATACCAAGCCCTTGGAGCTTGCTTGAGTCCATATAGAGCTTTCTTCAATCTGCAAACGTGAGTGTCTCTGGAATGTACCTCAAACCCTTGAGGTTGTTCAAAATATACTTCTTCTTCAATAGCTCCATTGAGGAAAGTTGTCTTTACATCTATCTGATGTAAGTTCCATCCCATGGAAGCAGCAAGAGATGTGATAGCTCTGATGGAAGTATATCTAGCCACCGGAGCAAATGTTTCTTCATAATTTTCTCCCTCCTTCTGGGAGAACCCTCTAGCTACGAATCTTGCCTTGTATTTATCCACGCTTCTGTCTGTTGCATGTTTGATCTTGTACACCCATTTTGAAGTTACCACCAATTTTTCTTTAGGTCTTGGTACGATTTCCCATACCTCATTTTTCATAATGGATTGATGTTCTTCCATCATAGCTTCTTTCCATTGTTCCTTTTGAAATGCTTCTTCAAATGTGGTAGGTTCTTCATCTAGAAGCTTTGTCATGTATGTTGCATAACTTGAGAATCTTTTAGGTATTTTACTCTTTCTGAATGTTCCTTCTGGAACTTTGAGTCTTTCTACGTCTTGTAGGGTGGATTCAAGCCAAGCTGGTCTTTTCTTGGTCTTAGGTACGATATCTGAATAAATGTTTTCACATGGCTCCATAGGATGATCAGGTAGTTCCTTTTCGTCATTTACGTTTTCTGTGCTTTCTTCGTCAAGTTATTCAATCTCTTCTTCTTCTATATTTTCTTTGATGGATTTCCTTAAGGCCATCCTTTCATTGAACGTTACGTCTCTGTTGACCTCAATCTTGTGTTGTTCTGGAACATATATTTTGTAAGCCTTGGATGAATCACTATATCCCACGGATATCCATTTCTTTCCTGAGGGTTCTAGTTTATTCCTTTTGTCCTTGGGAATGTGAGAGTAAACAGGACATCCAAATATTCTTAGGTTTTCCACATTAGGTTTCTTACTTGAGAAGGCTTCTTCTGGTGTCATGTCCTTCAATATACGATGAGGACTTCTGTTCTGAACATATATTGATGTCATTGTTGCTTCTCCCCATAAGAACATGGATAGACCTTGATCATTAAGTAAGGATTTTACAGCTTCTTCAATAGATTTGTTCTTTCTTTCTTGTAACACCATGTTTCCCCCGGTCTGTAAAAATAACTATATTGGCCAATAACTATGGCAAACTCCAAGACGTGAATGTTTGATTTGACGGACCTTTTTATAAAAGGTCGATGAATGTAAATTGTGTTATGAAAATGTGTTGCATGGCTGCTGGGAGGGGGATGTGCTAAAAGAGACCACGATGGCTAATGAGAGGTGGTGGAAGGGACCTGGAATGGTTGCGTTAACTTCCACCGAGCCAGTACCATACTGTTTTTACTTGATCAAAGACCAAAGCAACTCTCTGACCCCAGAATGGATTTCCCGTCAGATTGGTAGGTGGGGAGGCTCCTCAAGAGTTAATGAGGGGATGGGGGTGAACCGCCCATCCGTAACAGCTCCCAGACCTGACCGCAGATGGGAAAATTCGTGCCACATGCAATCTTGCAAAGAAAAGGCAAGAGAGGAAGTGTGGTGAAAGGAAAAAGGGAGAACACGCATGACAGGGATTGCAGGGAAGAACTGGAGAAACTCTGGAAACACAGGGAGTTCTGAACAGAGGAGAAGGAGATTAACCTTCGTCCTTGACTTCTGTTGAGATGGAAGTAGAAAATTGAACCTCAAGCATCGTGGTCTAGCTCGGGGGTGGCTAGTGGTAAATCCGTTTGGAGTCATTGAGCCTACGATTGGGTGGAAACGGGCACCCCTCTCAGCAGTCGCGTCACACCTGGTGTTTTCTTATAAGTGTTTACATTTGTATCTTGAATTGAATATCCTAGAACGCATCCTCGTGTTTGTACACTCATAAATGGTTTATGTATAGAAGTGTTTTCCTGGTGTTTTGATCGGAAATAATGGATGCATGCTTATAATTATATGACCATAATCGGTTTATATATAGAATGAACAAGTTCATATTACGAGTCTATTCCCTTGAGACTTGTCCCATTTACTTGACTCACACTATGCCCTGGTTTGATTTCCCCGAAGGCACCTCCTTCCGGAAAGTTCCCTTGCATTCCAGAGCCGGAGTGAGTTCCTTGAAAAAATCATTGTTTTAGGAAGACTTTTCAGTCTGGTCACCAAGCCTAGGGATAATTACCCAAGAACCCGCTGAAGGATCATGTGATCTGAGTCTGGAAACCTTGTACAAGAGAGAGTGGTTCTCGCAGGTTTTGGCATTTCGGCGTTTCGGCACCTGGGAAACCCAAGGGCAAGTTCCCTCGTATTTGCCAGTCATGAAATCCAGATATGCAAAACCCTGAATCGGTTTAGCGTGAATAGGTTTCGACATTTCGACACTCGGGAAACCCAAGGGCAAGTTCCCTCGTATTCGCCAGTCGTGAAATCCCAATATGCAAAACCCCGAATTGGTTTAACGTGAATAGGTTTCGGTGTTTCGGCACCCGGGAAACCCAAGGGTAAGTTCCCTCTTATTCACCAGTCGCGAAATCTGATATGCGAAACCCCAAATCGCATATCCCCGAATCGGTTTAGCATAAATAGGTTTCGGCGTTTCGACACCCAGGAAACCCAAGGGAAAGTTCCCTCGTATTCACCAGTCACGAAATCCCGATATGAGAAACCCTGAATCGGTGTAGCATGAATATATTTCGGCGTTTCGGCACCTGGGAAACCAAGGGAAAGTTCCCTCGTATTCGTCAGTCGCAAAATCCCGATATGCAAAACCCTGAATCGGTTTAGCATGAATAGGTTTCGGTGTTTCGGCACCTGGGAAACCCAAGGGCAAGTTCCCTCATATTCTCCAATTGTGAAATCTCGATATGCGAAACCCCGAATCGGTTTAGCGTGAATATGTTTGGCGTTTCGGCGTTTCGGCACCCAGGAAACCCAAGGGCAAGTTCCCTCGTATTCGCCAATTGTGAAATCTCGATATGCGAAACCCCGAATCAGTTTAGCATGAATAGGTTTTGGCATTTCGGCACTCGGGAAACCCAAGGGCAAGACCCCTCATCTTCGCCAGTCACAAAATCCCGATACGCTCTGTGAATGAGCCCTAAGTCACTGGACAGGGTCTTTTGGTAGGGAGGAGGAGTCCCGAAAGAATCTGGACCACCCATTTTTAGGGATGCGTGGCGAAGATCTAAGGCCACCAGGGTTCTGGACATCAGAGGAATAGGAGTGAAGACATCGCCAGAAATCTCGAAAGGTAGAATGTCAGGATTTAATCCAGTTCGTTGATCAAGTCGACAATCTGGACCATATATCCGGATGATACTGGGCTTTCGAGTTCCGGGGATTCGAAAGGGAAAGGAGGAACGCTTGCATCGCGATTTCCTGAATCGCGAAACCCCAAAATCATTTAGAGGAACAGCACCAGGTCATAGGACCGGTCGTATGAAAAGCGACCCAAGGGAGGAGCTAACGATCTGTTAGACCCTTTCGGGTTTCGACATTTCGAAAGACAGAGAATAGGGGAACGCTTGCATCGCGATTCCCCAAATCGCGAAATCCAGAAGCGCCTTTTTGGTAAGGCCTGTGGTCATAGCCAACGATCCCATGGGGAAGGATAAGGGAAGGGAGGGTCTGCACTAGGCCCCATAGAAATTCGAGGATTCTATTCCTCGAAGAAAAGACGTAAAAAAAAGAAAATCTTAGTTGACGTAGTGGGTGTGTGACATTTCTGCTACACCATTTTGTTGAGGATTATGAGGAACAGTCAGCTCCCTCCTAATCCCTGTTGATTTGCAGAATGCAACGAATTCCTTCGAGGTGTATTCTCCTCCATTATCTGTTCTTAATGTCTTGATCTTCTTGTTCCTGAGGTTTTCTATCTTTGCTTTGAATTCTTGAAACTTGTTGAATACTTCGTCTTTTGTCTTCAGTAGGTATAGCCAAGTCTTTCTTGAATAGTCATCTATGAAGATTACGTAGTAAGAACATCCTCCTAGAGATTTTACTGGCATCGGACCACAAACATCTGAGTGTATTAGATCTAGAATCTCCTTAGATCTGTTATTGTTGCTTGGGAATGGTTTCTTGATATTCTTCCCAAGGGCACATCCTTTGCAGATTATTTTGTGTGTAGACTACAACTCTGGTATTCCTTCAACCATTCTTTTGAGAAAGGGTAATGCTTGATAATTAATATGAGCGTACCTTCTGTTCCAAATTTCATTAGGATTGACTTCGTCATGTACAAGAGCTTCTTCATTTTGTTCTAGTAGTTTGTACAAATTTCCTTCACGACTTCCGATAACCCTAGCATTCTCTATGCTGGAGTCTTTATGCCATGATAACACTTTTCCATCCACGAAAGCTATTATGTTTCCCTTGTCTTCTAGGCAAGATATTGATACAATATTCTTTTCTAAACTAGGTGCATATAAAACATTGCTTAAGTGAACATAATTACATGTTTTCATTTTGATGGTGGCTTTTCCAAATCCTTCCACGGGGTAAGTGGTTTTGTCTCCAAGCTCTACCTTGTACGAGGTCTTCTTCTCATTTAGATTTGAGAGTCTGGCTTGATCTCCCATCATGTGCCTAGGAGCTTCGCTATCGATTATCCACATGTCATCTTCAATCGTTCCAGTAAGTGTTGAGTAGTGTAAAAGACTGATTGTTTCACACATGTCTTTGGTTGACTGGTAACTAGTCATGCCTTGATCCAAAACTTCAACTTCGTCATTTCTATCTTCTGAGAGAGACAAAATGTGCACTGAGTTAGGGCGCATCTGAATATATTCTTTTTGAGAGAGATGCTCCATCACAAGGTGTCGGATCTGAGGTTAGGGTTTCTACAACTGCTTTTGCTAGTAACCCTAGCGGCAGTGTCTTTGGAAGTTGCTTCTGCTAGTAACCCTAGCAGCAGTTCCTTAGCGAGCTCAATACCCTAGCGGCTATGATTCCTTCTAGCGTTTAGACTGAATGAAGGAGGTGTGGGCCCATAACCTGTTAGAATATGAAAGATTGTGCTTGTTTTACCATTGACAATACCCTTGTCACCCAACCATAGGCCGAAGCCACCCTCCAAGCACCTTGACTTTGACAGAGAAGAATACTAGTAGCAATAAATAGCTAAGCAAGGCTAATGCACCAAGCAAGAATAGAAACCAAGCTGATCATATAGTCCCACCCAAAAACTGGCACAACACCTTCCCCAGAAACTTGCGCACAAAACTGTCAACTGCAGTGCGCAGAGACTGCTCTCTGCAATTCTAAAAAGTGTGAATAATGAGAATTGGCGCCATGTATTTATAGTGGTTTGGCAGACTTACTGGGGCCGACTTCTCCTTTTGGGTACTAATTAATTCACATTAATTATATTTCTGCAACCGACATCTCGTTTAGGGATTCCTTTACTTCTTTGCTTCCTTCCGGAATATTCTAATCTCGTCATAGGTCACAATAGAGGTTCATACCTCCCGAAGCTACCATAATATCAACAATAATAATATAATATTCCTTTGGGATTAATCCCTCTAGCTTATCCCCTTCCTAGACTCTTATCCCCCCTTTCCCTTCCTAGTGGATTTTACCCCCCCATACTCTTTTACATGGTTGGTCTACAATAGTGATGTGTTTTCATTAAAATTTGTGTGTTCCTACATATTACAATGATGGATCACTGGCCATTTTAGCTTCTGGTTCTACGACCTACTAACCATACAATCACTCTAGCCTCAGAATACATATACAAAAAGGCATGCTGGCCCAAAATGTCCTGGCTCACCATCCTATGTGTTCATTTACATTTATAGGTACAATTGGGGTTCGGCCTAGGGGTGTTACATTCCCCTCCTCCTTATTTATGCACTTTCCTCGATGCATTATAGACATGTACATTCAAAATTCTTCAAAAGGATCCATGCCTTTGCAATGGAAGCTTGTTATCCTTTTGGTTCTCTTCTTGTCAAGCATCATAGTCATGTCTTCATACTTCAGTTGGAAGTCCTTTTCTCTATTCCACCAAGTTGATTCAGGAAAGAATTCAGCCATTGTACCATTCTTAAGTTACCTCTTCCTTGTTGCACTCACCCTTCCAGGCTTAGGCATCCTTTCACTGATGTATAGTCCTTCATCGATCCATCTTTCCAAGGCTTTCACACACAAGGAGATCATCAGTTCCTCTCCAGATCCCCACTAAGGATCTGTATTTTTTGCAATCATGGGACATTAATGTCCCAATAGTAGCCTTTCTCCCCAAACATTCCAACTTCAATAAACATTATCTCATATGTATCACACACATACATTATGAGACAACATTATAAAACTTCATTTAGAAATTCAAATTTATTTCATAAGTAAATTCAACTTTTTCCCAAAATATGAAATTTTACCTCATAATTTTATTAGTTGTTGCAACAATAAGCATCAGTCTTTAGTATGGCCTTCTGCAACACCATACCTGGGACTACTTTTCCTGCAATGCTGCCATCTTACATTCAACCAATAGATTATTAGTGCTTCTTGCATAATATATTATATACTTGCATTGTAACAATTTCAAAGTTTACAAAGTAATCTTAGAATTGTTTATATTTAACTATTCAATCACCACTAACAATATATTTATTAACTAGAATGAAAATATCATTCTCTGCATATATATAATCAGCATCCAAGGTTTTACTATGTTCCTTTGATAGAGCTTTCTTGTGACTACTTTAACTTGCAACTCCCTTATTGCATTATCTAAGAGCTCATGAAATGTTCTCAACCTCATGAGTTAGTAATAATTACATCATTTCAGTTGTTAACACAATCATTTCCCATTAATATCATATATACATGCATTCGCAAAAATGCATTCCACAATGCATTCAAGGATGACAACTTTACCATGTATAAGTGCAACTCTACCACTTACACACTTTCATAATTTATTCATGCCTATTGTTCAATGCATTCTTGTATTCGATTTAGAATGCTCCATATCTAAGTCATGTATCTCACCTTTGGTAATGGGAAAGTCTAGTCAATACCTCAACACATTCTCCATACACTTCTATTGGTTGCTCAACTATTTGGATGCCTTCTTTTCAACCTAAACACTACACCAAGAATATAATTTTGTGGTGTTCATTAGTGTTTAAAAAAAGCTTGCAGTCCAAACATTATTTAGTAGTAAGAATATTTCCTTGGATACTTGTGTGGCACTAAAGCCTTTCCATATCTAGCCAAGTCATGGCCTCATACATGACTAGTGTTACTAGTATTCATTCCTATAATAGGATCATACCCTTTTATTTCTTTGGTTATTAGCTCATAACCAACAAATCCATAATATGTTATTACATCACAAGTATGCATTCAAAATCCAAGCAACTTGTATAGTTATTACAGGCATCTAGCCTTTACCTCACCTAGTGGTATCTTATTCCCATTAATGCATTCAAATAATACAATAATGTGATAAAATAAACTCTAGCTAAGGAAATTCTTACCAAAATTTACTTTGGCAATTATGCAATAAAATTACATAAAACGCATACCTGCATAGGTTCCATTAAATAAATTTAATGCTACATGGCTAGCTGATAACAATAGAAGCTCTCAAGCCTCTGTTATAAGCCTTATACTCCACACTTTAGCTTTATGTTGCTTCATTCTAAATGCAGAAACATTATTAGTAGCACTTACAACCATGCAATAATTATCTATTTCTTGGCACAACAACCATCATTAGTAACTTCATAATCATATACATAACAATAGACNTATATATATATATATATATATATATATATATATATATATATATATATATATATATATATATATATTAAAAGATCTACATTTATTACAACATATCTATACGTCCTAATACTGCATCACTAGCATGTTCATGAATGCATATACATTCCATTTTCCTATACTATGTATGGTTGTCCAATAAGCCATAACATAGTTGCTACTACAGTAATTGCAACAACCTCTTTCTTCATGGACCACTTTTCTTTGTTGTTCATAGAAGACCTCAATTCTTCCTAGATTCATGTATCCTTTTGTTCTCGTACTGAGCACTTTTCCATCTAAACCACTTTTGACTAGTTTTATATTTTTAGCCACATAATATGTTGATATTAACTTCAACCTTAATTATTTCCTAGATCTATCTAACCAAACACATGCATGACCGAATTACATTTACATCCATGCTCTCATATTGACTTTATATTTTCAACTTCCATTTACTCTTCTGGACCAAACCGGTTCAGCCTTTCCTTGATTGAACATATCATCCCTTATAGTGTCTTGCACCATTCTCTTCTATTTTCTTAGCCGCCTAGCCTCAAACATTACCTACATAGTCAATTCTCCAACATGTTGCAATGCTACTCAAATGTCTCTTTTATCCAATTGAGATGGGTTCTCCTCATATTTTATTTCTTTTGCATTCTATACCAAGCATAGAATCATTTTTCTTCTTCATGGTTCCTTATTGATTTCTTTTCAAAAAAATAATCTCCATACTTGAATTCTTTTGGATTGACATCCCAATGTACCATGGCATTGCACTCATTCCTTTGGAATGTACTCAACATTTTTTCTTTCTTTTTCTATGGAATGTGCCCAGATTTCTAATTTAGCTCCATGACTATGTTCCATGGCTCAATATATTTCCATAGACTTCCCATGTGCCTCAATCTGATTCCTAAGCAGAAAGTTATGGCCTTCAGAAGTTAATTGGGGCTTAAAATTTACTCTCCATTCTATAGGTTGTAAATCATTCATCCTAACTTTTTTTGATGAATGGGATACACTATTAGAAAGCTATCGTCGAGATCTTTAATTTGAGCTACAAAAACTACAACTTGGGCACACTATTTTCGAGTAGTGAAAAACACTGTTTTGGGCCTAAAAAATTCCCTGCAAAAACATAACCTGGAAAACACCGAAACTTTCCAATAATTTTCATTAATTTTCGATAATTTTATCTTCCTTATTCCGACGGGGATGCTATCGTGGCATTCGAGTCCACCTGGCCACCGAACCTCGGCATATCGAGCCTCGGCCTTTTTCGCACTCAACCCTGAGCTTCACATTCTTAGAAACTTTACTGTATTCACGAGCTCACTGGTGGCGGACTCGCGAACTCATAGACTATCTTCATACCTTCCATGAACTCGCCACTAACACTTAGCTTCTTTTTCCTTCACGGACTCACGGACTCAAAATATTGTAACCTTCCTTTCATAAGTTAGTCTGAGAAGTCTCAACACTTAACCATTTTTCCATCTATGCAGACTTATAATATTGTAACCTTCCTTTCATAAGTCCATCCGAGAAGTCTCAACAGTTAACCATTTTTCTATCTATGTGGACTCGTTGACTCATAATATTGTAACCTTCCTTTCATAAGTTCGTCTGAGAAGTCTCAACATTTAACCATTTTTCAACTTCTTACCGCGGTTTTGTTTGACTAATAGTTGGCATCCCACATGGCTCCATATCAACTGCCACCTGTCACCCATTGTGACTGTGTATCTACCATTGTGGTAGTACACATCAACATTTTTCCATGTCATCAAACACGTGACCCCACGTCATGCTGACATCAACATACGAAAAAATACTGAAATTTTTCCAATTTCGAATTTTTTTCCAAAATACCCAAAAATGCCCAATTCTGCTTAATTTCAAAATTTATTTTTGGCCACCATTAGAGCTCTGTGACCAAACTTAATAGAACCAATTTCGATATTTTGCACACAGATTTGACCCTTGTACCTGTAATTTGATTCATCTGCATTAAATTCCTCTGTGGAAATTGGTGCCTTTGCTCAATTTCACCTAATTTCACCATGGCCCTCTGCAACTTCCAAAATTTTGACCAATTCATCCTGATAAATGTTCAACCATTGTAGCAATCAATTTCCCACGTGCAGCACCGGTTGATATTCCTAGAACGTGTTCCATTCAATTCACCCACTAATTGGAAATATATTTAAACAATTTTTTCCCAGTCTGACATGGCCTTACTATAACTTCAAATTTGACCAATTACAGGTCTGAATTTGTTCAGAAAGAGATTATAAATCAAGAATATATCATCCCTGGACCAAATTTCCCATGAATTTAACAACATAAATTGGGGCTTTTGCCCAATTTCACCCATCTACTCCTGATTTCACCACAGAAACACCATTACTCAAAATTCGGCCATCTACAAACCCAAATTTGTTCATTCTCCCAATAAATTTTGAAATTTTCATTCTCTTGTTAAATTTTCCCATCCTTCTTGTGAAATTCCTCTCAATTTCACTACTGTAATTTCAACAAACGAATTTCAGACATCCATTTTTCAGCATCCTGTCAAACAATTTTCCTGCAAAGTTTGTAAATTTTACTTCTTCGCTGCCTAATTGGCCCATCCAGGCTCAATGTTGAAAAATTGGCTCTGATACCACTATGTAATGTCCCCAGCCACCCAGGTTGGGCCATGCCACACAAAACTCTCTCTTTTACCTCTCTGATACCACTTTGTAACATCCCCAGCCACCCAGGCTGGGCCACGCCACACAAAAATCTATCTTTTACCACTCTAATACCATTAAATATACTAATATGTTTTGCATATGAATAGATTTAAGTGGAATAATAACAGCATACGAAAATCAATATTCATACATATAAACAATAGAAATTCCATAACATAATAGCATAATTCATAACATAACATTTGCACAAACACATAAATACATTTATCTTTAGTGAATTAAACACCAACTACGTGCAGACCTTCCACGTTCCTCCCAACCATAGACCACACTGCTCATAATATCAGCAGTGGGTCACCCCCGATCTAGGGCTAAACTCTACCCGAGAAAAGGAATTTCTAAACCATTCTAAGGTCTGTCAATCAATAGCAGTTCTCAGCTTCAGGTGTTGACTCTAGCAACCAGCCTACATTCCCTCATCTCCCACATGCTTGTCCCACCCCAGGAAGTGTGCCCCTTCTCTACTCAATAGTCCCTCTATTGCACCACTTCCCTTCTGAGGCTTCAACAACATGCTAGACAGGGAGTCTCAGATCTTTGTAGCTGCCGCTTGGCACCATGGGAATTAATTCCCAGCAGTTCTCTCACCTGGAGAGAATGCTCATGGGATTTACAGCCCTCTTCTTCGACCACGAACTTGACAACTCGCTTCTTCTATCTACGACCTCCCACTCGCTTATTTCGCTCCAAATTTACCAAGTAAAGGTACATGTACGATTGGTAGCATCGATCAGTCCAAAAAAATATGGTAAGATTGATGGGAAAATGTACTAAATTCCCCAATATATATTCATGTTCCCTTAATGACACATGGCCTTCAAGGAACCCACTTTTCCCCACTTGTAATTCGTTCCCTTCCCATAGGAGCTTAGGATAACATAAAGTTATATCCATACTTTAGACTTTAGGAATAATAATATAATATTCATTTGGGATTAATCCCTCTAGCTTAGCCCCTTCCTAGACTCTTAGCCCCCCTTTCCCTTCCTAGTGGAGTTTATCCCCCCATACTCTTTTACATGGTTGGTTTGTAGCAGTGATGTGTTTTCATTAAAATTTGTGTGTGATTACATATTACAATGATGGCTCACTGGACATTTTAGCATCTTGTTCCACGGCCTACTAACCATATAGACACTCTGGCCTCATAATACATATACATATACATAAAGGCATCACTAGCCATTCAAAGAGACCCATTTTTGTTTTGAAAGCTATTTTCCAAGTATTTGTTGCTTAAACTCTAACCTGATGATATCCACTTTTAATATAATTTTTGTGAAGGATTGTGCACCTTGAAGTTGATCAAGAAAATCGTCCATGCGATGAAATGGATATCTATTTTTTATGGTATTTTTTTTAATGCCCTGTAATCAATAGAAAGATGCCAAGTTCCATCTTTTTTAAGTACTAAAAAAATTGTTGATGCACATGGAGGATTGCTAGGTTTAATGAAACCTTTACTTAACAAATATTCAAGTTTCCTTTAAATTTCATCACTTTGCAGCTTTGAAGTGTGATACAAAGTTGCACTGGGAAGAGAGACTCCATGAAGAAGATCAATTGTATGATTAATTGTTATTTGTGGACCAAGTGTTGTTGGTTCTTGAAAAAAAATTGAATAAGTTTTCAAGAGTTGATTAAGATCAAAATGTGGTGTAGAAATTGAAATACTTTCTTTCCCTTCAGAAGATTGTGGCCTAATGAAAATTGATGCTAAAGTTGTTACTCTATTAATTTATTTTTCTGCATGCTTGTAAGTGAGTGCCAGATTTATTGATTTTGGTGTGCTTTTGATTAGGTACTTTTGATTATTTTTTCCAGCGTATATGTATTTCTATATGCATCATAACAATCTTTCCTATCATACTGTTAAGGATTTCCAAGCAACAACCCACAACAATCCATGTCGGTCACATCATAGGTGACCTTATCCACAAACCAAGGACCAAAAGAAAATAATATTATGCATGTGTGTGTGATTTGTGCAGATGACCCATTGTCCTTCCATCTAAGTGCATATGGATGAGGATGTAGGTCCATAGGTAAATGAATATTTTCAACAATGGCCTTCGCAATCAAGTTTTTTTGCGAGCCATTATTAGCTATACAATCCACTGAACAATCATGATTAAGGTGTGCATGAGTGACAAACAAACTATCATGACCTCCTTGAACCGATTGGTGATGCATTAAGGTAATCTTATTCAACTAGAATTTCAACTCATTATAAGTCCTATCATCACTACTAGTCTCAATAGGAGGATATTTAGCTCCATGTTCTTGAGACAATACAAGCAAATTTTTCCTCTTTATTTTAAAACATTCACTTTTTGCATGACCTTTATTCTTACAATACCTGCATAATTTGTCATTTTTCCTAGCATGAAAAGATGGAGAAGAAGAAGAAAAAGAAGGAGAAGAAGAAAAGTGATTGATTGTAGTAGGATGAGTTGTACATTTGGTAGAAGTGCTTCTATTCTTGTTGAAAGAACAAGAGCATTGTTGAACTGTGTGCTTATCAAAAATGTTTTCTAACAATGATGTGGAAAATAAGAATCCCTGACTAATTTTTATTGAGAAAATGAAAATCTTATATAGATTTACAAGAGGAAAACTACCTCAACAAACTGAGAGAAAGACTCTCCATATCCAACGAAATAGGATGGTAACCAAGTTTTACTTGGTTGTTTTATGTATTTTCTTTCTTCCCTGTAGATTCATTCACCTCAAACAGGTCTTCAAATGGTTCCCTATTGCTTAGGATAAGAAGGTTAATTTCCTAGCATGGTAAACAAGATTTTTAATGCATATATGTGTAAAACTTGAAGAAAAAAATGTTAGAATATTAAAATAAAAATGAAAAACCAACCAATAAGTTTGTGGTTTTCATGGAGGGGTAAACTGACAAAAAATGACCAAATTATCTATTAAGGGAAGCAATAATAAAACAAAGAAAATGAAAATAGAAAAGAAGTAAGGAACAAGATCACTCCAAGTAGAAAAGAAAGGTGGATTGGTGGGTTGTCTAAAAGGGGCCCTAGACCTGTTGACTACCAATGAGCGGGCATACACTTCCCTTTCGAGAAATCTAAACAAATAAATAAATAAAAACCAAGAAATTGTCGTTAGTTAGTAAAAATAACAAGCTAAATCCAAGGAAACAACCAAAGTGACATAGCTAACTAATCCTTCAATGGGAATAGCCAACAAAATTGTATACTATGACTATCCCTCAACCCTTAACGAACAATTATGCGATCCTAACAACTAAAAATGAGAATAATTGATCACAAATCACTTAGAACCCTGAGAAAAACTAATCGAGCTTAAGTAATTTTATTCAACAAGTTCTCCAAGATTAGAAGGTTTTCCTCTTATTTATAAGAGAAAAGGAGTCTAGGGATATGTTACAAGACACTTGTCACTTTTGGAAAAGTGATAGGAAGAGCTTCCAAAAAGTTCTTTGTCCTTTATCCCAAAAATTAAATCAAACCTAATTTGATTTCCAAATGAAATTACACTATTTTATTGTAAAAATATAATAAAATTCAAGAGAAAAGTGGCTTTGACATAAAGTATTTGGGGAAAATGTTAAAAGTACCACGTATCATCAATCCTTATTCCTTGGGATTTGTTCCTCCAAGTAGCATTGGTGATTACTAGTCACTCTTCCACTACTACAATTTGAATTGATTTTCCTATTTCAAGGTGACCATCAATGGATGTCGGATTAATTGAGAACAAAGGCCCATGGTTGGGGAAAAATTGGATTTGATTTGAAGGGAAAGGTGGTCTTGGCATTGGTCTACAAAAGCATGTAAAGTCCTATTGTTTGTGAACTTTTCAAATCTACAAATATGACACCCCGGGGCCTTACTTCTTATAATGTTTCCCAAACACTTGGTGAAGGATGGTCTCAAACTGAGCTCAATTCAAGCAAAAGGCCCATAGACTTGAAAATTTTCTTGGTTGCATCATCATGCATAACAATTCTAATTCTAATTTCTTATGTGATCATATCAATTTGTTGTCCACTGATGTCATAATGAATTTTGTTTGGCACAAATTGAGCTCAAAATAAGTGAGAATTGGCCTTGAAAAGGTCTTGTCAAGGTGTTAGTTTGACGGATGAATTGGGAAATTTTGAGATAAAACTAAAAATCTAAATGAAAGTATGAATTTCCAACTATTTCCTATGATATCATGGAGGTGAGTGAAATGGGTCTCTTTCAGTTCTAAACAATTTGGCCCCAGAGGCCTCTAATTAGGCCTCCTTCCAACACCCTTTTGGCAGTGGTTTCAAGGCCAAAAATTGGTTATCATCACTCCTGAAAAATATCACTAAAATTTTGAGCACAATTTCTAATTTATATGGACATAAATAGATTCTACACTTCACCACAATTGTTTGGGCTCTTTCTGGGAGAAAATCCACCCCCAAATGAAAAAGTTATGATATTA
The DNA here is from genome assembly GCA_009831015.1 of Picea engelmannii. Lineage (NCBI taxonomy): Eukaryota > Viridiplantae > Streptophyta > Pinopsida > Pinales > Pinaceae > Picea > Picea engelmannii. The sequence goes on along the minus strand of ML832196.1, from coordinate 19,992 downwards.
GTTTGCTCAATGTCCTTTGGGTAGAAAATATTAAAAATTTTATATGAGGTTTCAATTTTATATATGACAATATATATATATATATATATATATAGAGAGAGAGAGAGAGAGAGAGAGAGAGAGAGATTAAAACAATATATAAAATATATATTTACAAAATATATGAAATCATAAATTAAAATAATAATAATAATAATAATAATAATAAGAATTTTAAAATTGAAATATTACCACATCAAAATTTAATTCAAAATTTAATGCCACAACCATACCATATAAAACTATATCTTTTCAAACCATATATCAAAACCAAGTTTGCTTTAATTTTTGTTTAAAATCCAGTTATGGTATGTGGAGGGGTGACAATGGCTCCACCCTCATGCTACACAATCCCTCGTCCCTTTCCCTTTATATTTTTTGGTGGTCAAATGGTGGAAAGCCCAATTCAAGCAGTGCC